>JARYGA010005412.1:0-28035 GCA_030545235.1 Helianthus tuberosus
GGGGTTAAAAACCATCAAAACATCAAAATTGGACTAGATACAATGAATCTGGTCATTTGGGCATTTTTGACGCTTTTAGTCCCTGTTGATCAATAAGTTTAATCTTGCGCACCAAAACACCTCAAGGCCTCCGTATCTGTTCACTCTCGTTATGGAGGTGCTAACCTGCATTCTACAGCATATGCTTAGGATTGATTCTTCATTCAGGTTCCATAATAAGTGTGAAAAACAACAGATTGTTAACTTATGTTTTGCGGGTGATCTTTTCCTCTTTGCAAGAGGAGATGTTGATTCGGTTAGGTGTATTATGAAGGCTCTAAAGGATTTCTCTAAAATGTCGGGTTTGCTTCCTAGCTCTCAGAAAAGCACGGGTTTCTTTTGTAATGTTCCTGATCACGTTAAAACGGCTATTCTGAGTGATGTTCCATTTGTTGAAGGGAAACTTCCTGTGCGTTACTTGGGTGTCCCTCTCATCTCTACACGCCTCCTTTATAAGGATTGCAGTATTCTGGTGGAGCGGTTGGATCAGCGTATTCACAACTGGAAGAACAAGTTGCTATCTTTTGCAGGTAGATTACAGCTCATTATCTCGGTGTTGTCAGCTATGCACGTCTATTGGTCTTCAGTCTTTATTTTACCGGCGCGGATTATTCATGACCTAGAAGCAAAAATGAGGAATTTTCTATGTACTTTTCAGCGCGGGAAGGCAAAGGTTTCTTGGAAATCTGTTTGTCTTCCTAAACTTGAAGGAGGGTTGGGTATTAGACGGATTGGTGATGTCAATAAGGCTCTTATGGTTTCGCATGTTTGGAGCATTATTACAACCCGTGAGTCACTTTGGGTTGCTTGGATTCACTCGTACAGGTTAAAGGGGCGTAGTTTTTGGGAGTGTAAGACTGTTCAGAATTGCTGTTGGAGCTGGAGAAAACTTTTACAGCTTTGGCCGCTGATTAGGGGCTATTTTTTGTCCAAAATTGGCAATGGTAGAGGCACTTCAGCATGGCATGATAACTGGAGTGATTTTGGTCCTTTGAGTTCTTTTCTATCGGCTAGAACTATCACTCGAGAGGGGTTTTCTTTACAAGCAACTGTTGAGGATATGTCGTCTAATGGTTCATGGTTATGGCCGGATGCTTGGAGAGACACTTATCCAGTTCTATTACAACTTGATCAGATTCAGCGGGATGATAATGCGCAAGACCGTTTGTTTTGGAAAGATGGGGACGAATTTAGTGATTACTCTTCTTCAGTAGTCTGGAATTCAATCAGAGCTAGTGAACCGGAAGTGGACTGGGCTAATGTCGTCTGGTTTGGGCAGTGTATTCCTCGCCATGCTTTCTTTATGTGGCTTATTATGAGGCGTAAATTGATGACTCAGGATAAAATACTTCAGTGGAATAACATTAGAAGTAAAAACATGAATATGATGTGTTGCCTCTTATGTTATGAAGATATTGACTCGCATGATCATTTGTTCTTTGAGTGCAAGTTCTCGGCTCAGATTTGGGAAGAGGTTCGAATAAAAGCAGGTATGAGTAATGTGGAAGCTAAGTGGAGTGCTATTGTGGATTGGCTTCGGCATCGAGCTAGATCAAAATCCGCTGCTAATCTTGTCTGTCGATTGATTGTTGCTGCATCCACTTATGCTATTTGGCGAGAGAGAGACCATCGGTTTTTTAAAAACCATGCCAGGCCTCCAGAAAAGATTTGTGGTTCGATTATTGAAATGGTCCGTTATAAACTGATGGGTTTGAAGTTCAAGAACACGCTTAAAGTGAGGAGGCTGCTTGACAAGTGGGAGATTCATGGCGATTCGGCTGTGGATGATGGAGGCTGAATGATTTTTGTTGTTTTGATTCTAGATTCTAGTCTAGTGGTTTCTGTTTAGTTAGGTCTTCTTGTTTTGTTTTAGTTTTCCACTTTCATGAGGCATGTCTCATGTTTGAACTAGTAAGGGTGTCTCCTTACTACTTGTTTTAATTTTTGTGAATATATAAAATCACCGGGGTAACCCTTTACCCAAAAAAAATAAGCTATGTAAAGTATATTTAGGGCATGTTTAACTTATGATCAAGTTCCGGAACGTTCGTTACTATACAAATCGGTATAGTTTCGCAGTTTGACGCAAATAGTCCCTGCGATCGAACAAACTTGATTTCGACACACCAAATCATCCAAAACTTATTTCTAAGTTATGTAAAGGTTATTTAAGGTAAGTTGAGCCTATGTCACTATCCCGGAGTGTTTGTCGCATTAAACTGGTTATATTTACGCATCAGTTTGCGTATAACTTTCCAGAAAGCGATTTAAAGCTCGAAATCGAACATGAAATGATATGTGCACATGATACACATATTTATACAAATCCCAAGTATGAAACACAATATTTCATTGATTTGGTATTTGTTTGATGGTCACAGAGGCATAGGTGTCACACTCAACAATCAACTCTTTCTTCCTTTGAGTTGCCGCCTCAGCCAACTCTTTTTCTCTCTGAATCCTACGCTCTTCAACCCTTTGAGTTTCCACATTGTTGTAGATGGATTGAACGTTGATACCCAGATGTTGTTCCATCACAGTGTATAACATATTGAGTTGCTCATCCTTCACTGACTTATCAGCTCTAAGTGCCTCAATCTCCAGCTTCATCACTTTAATTTCATTTGCAGATACTTCATGAAGATCACTTAACATCTGATGTAGTGTCTGATTTGTTTCATTCAAGTTCTTGTTCTTCACATGCAATTCAGAGATCTCTAATGATAATTGCTCAAAAAGCTTAGCATTGTCATCCACATCTTCATTCAACGTCTTTATCTTCTTCGCATGTTTGATCACCACATACTTTATCTCTTCATTCACTTTATTCAACTCCTCAAGTTGCTTCTTTAATTCATCACGATCAGCTTCAGCCTTGGCTCTTTCCTTCTCAAGAATACTAACTTTCTTCTTCAGATCTTTGACAGTCGCATCATGAAACATATCGTAGTCTTCATCAAGAAGAATGTCATCAGTGTATTCGCCATGAACATTTGGAAAACCTTCAAATAGATCAGGAAGATTAGTTTTCTTTGGCCTTGACGATTCAGCATCATCAGCACCCTTCTTCTCTATCCTTACATGCTCTGGGCTTTCTGGAGCTTTTTCTTTCTCTGCTTCAGGCTTTTCAACACTCTGAACCTCTGGAACCTCAGGAATTTGAACATTTTGATCTTTTATAACTTCAGGACCCTTTGATGTTGCAATGTGCTTCTCACTTTTGCCGCTTTGACTTTCTGGCATTGTAGCACCTCCTTTCTTTGCCCTGACATTCCTAGGAATAACTCCAGATTGAACTGCCTTGCGCTTTGTTCTTAATTTCTTTTTCTCTTCAGCTGTTGGCATATATGTAGAATCCTCTTCATCAGAACCCTTTCTTTTCTTCCGAGGCTTCTTTTTCAAAAAGCTTTCAAGTGAATCTTTCAATATACAAACTCCTTGTTGAAGAACATCTGATGGATCTAGCACCTACTCATCAACCAATCTTGGTGGTGATTTCTTTGAAGGCCCTGCAAAACAAGCATTGAACGTTCACTAGTATAATATAACATTTAAAGTTCTAACATTTCTTATGACTCCCCTTTCAACTATACCCTTAAGAACTATCTTTGGTGTTGACACTTTAGGAACAGATACAGCTGGGGAGGTCTTTGGTGTCACACCCCCAAAATACCACCTAGGGAGTGACCCTGATAGGCGTGTGATGTACCATCAATGAGCCACTAATTACATTGAACTCATAGTTAAATTTAAATAAAACTTTCATTCATTTACATAAAGTGTTACAAACGTTACATATTATACATCGTATACAGCGGAAGCATAACTCATTTGTTAATTATTTCGTAAACCATGTGTACATAAACCATTAAGCTCGTATAGAGATTCTATGTATCTCGACCCATGACCACTCCAGCCTTCCAGACAGCAAGTCCCACAAGATATAACCCTATAGACCTGCAAGCATGCAGACAAGTGTGTCAGACGACGCTGGTGAGTTCAAAGTTTTGTTAACGCGTTTAGTTACCAGACGTGTGTATAAAACAGTTCAACGTTATGTTTTGATGATGTTATTAACTCTATTACCGTATGTGGCTACTAGATGTGAATGCCCAACCCCAATGCCTCTATTTAGGCATTGGTCAAGTGGTCAAGGTAATTAGTTCAACTAACAACCTCGAGTAGATGTAAGGGGTCTTATATATACACGATGTGAATGCCCAACCCCAATGCCTCTATCTAGGCATTGGTCAAGTGGTCAAGGTAATTAGTTCACGCCCGTCCTTTCGGCACGGTGTGAGGGTGCCAATCCTAATAGCGCTATCAACTAAATACCTCGTTGCCTTCCCAACAACAATCGGTAGATGTAGGGGGTCTTACATAATAGAAACTAAGTAATAACAAACATCCCATTAACCTGCATTCCTCCCTGGAACGTTACCCGATATCCCTTCCCGAGATGCATGCTTGGAAAAGAGCAGTGAACTCACCTTAGAGTGCTCGGTATGTTATGTTACACTATTCGTTCCGATTGATCAACCAAACCCTAGTGTGGTTACCAGTAACAGTCAGTTTCATATGCACATACAACACGTATTCTCTACACATACCACACTTATAGCGTACATAGATTTCACATAACATCATACAAGTCACAACAGTAATTCATGCGACACCCTAGTTCGTTAACATCATATATTCACATAGTATATATTCAGGTCACGTATGAGGTCACATTATTTGTTCATGTTCAACAACCACTCAACAGCCCATTATTTCTCATCATGAAACTATACGGCCTGCTAACATAATTTAGCCTGATGTAATGTGCGGTTCCACTAAGTCATTTTTGGGCCTAACTACATTGTGTGACTCAGTCCAATAAGCAGCCTATATATAAAGTGTGAGGCCCTGTGATTTCTTAAGTTCAGTTTTGTGAGGTGCGGCCCAGTACAAAGTCACAGCCCAATTAACATGAGACACACTGTTTAATGAATTGCAACTCATAATACACCCGCTCAACATAACAATCTTTTATTACTCACGTTATAATGATTCTTGCATTCTAATCTAGAATATAGACCAAGTAAATGTGCGGCTCGATGTGTATTGATGGCCCAATGCCTCGTTTATGACCCAACAACTATTCAACCCATGAGTTTGGGTGTGTGCGATACAACCCCATATCCGGCCCAAGTGTATGCAGCTTTAACGGCTGAATTCATTATCAACACACATGTAATCGGATCTAAGCACTTCTACCATCATCATTAGCATTGACTACACAACTTCCCAAAACTTTCACATGAAATCCTATTGAACTAATCATGCTCCTTACTCAGTTTATTTGTCACCAAACACCCCCCCCATGTGCGACCCATTATTAACAGTTAATATCAAACAATATGAAAGCATAACCAAATCACCATAATTATTAGTCATTCAATAATCTCTTAAAGTCAACAACAACAATAATAAACATTCACACGAACCATATCAAACAATTAAATCAATCATCATCTCATCATTATTAAAAGATCAAACACATGGCCGCCATTTTGTTAGTCAAAGTTATCAACTCTATTATATCATTTACCTTTAACCCTATTGGACCTTAAAGACTACCACAAATCATGACACTCATGTTAATCAAGATCACATATCCATACCATCTAATCATTCATTATTACACAAATATATCCAAGGTTCATTATCACTTGTTCATGAAAAATACAAATACACATAATCTCACATATGAGCATGATTCATATCAACATTAAGGACAACAACAGGTTAACAACAGAGATCACTAACCGAAGTCGAGAACACAGATTGAAAGGCTCCGATGAATAGGGGGGTCTGCCGCACGTACAACTTGGGGAAAAGTAGGGTTTCTTTAGTTTAAGTTTTTGTGTTAAGTCACCACATGACATGAGAATGTTACGTACACTGAATAATAGAGGTTGTGGGCTTTAGCAAAATACATGCTGGGCCGAGAGTTGAATTACCAGTGATGGATTGGACTAGATCGATTACATACATCGGCGGTCCAATACTATTTGGAACCGGATTAAAGTAGTTCATTAAAGACTTCGGCCCAACATAACTCTTAGACACTTCAACAAACCCACTAAACACGCAAACATATTTAACCCGATCTTTCATTTAACAAGCTTATAACAGTCACACACGTTTAACAATTTTTATCATCGAAAAGGGCGTAAAGAGAAACGATTAGAAAACAAGATCTCGTGACTAAAAGGAACAGACCTCGAAAGTTTGGGTTGTCACATCATCCCCAACTTGAAAGAAATTTCGTCCCGAAATTTGACAAGTAAAACAGAGTAGTGAAGCGATAGAAACTCTGATTAAACTATATGTAATACTACACAAATAATCAAGCATCACAGGAGTGCGAAGTCAGTTGGGTGTCACATCATCCCCAACTTGAAAGAGAATTTCGTCCCGAAATTCGTCCATGATATCAGAAGTTGATACAACCATTTCGATAACTGCGGATACTAGAGCTTACTCTGACCATTGCGTTTCCACGTGAACTCCGGTCCACATCTTGAGTTCCAACAAAATTTTGTATTTGTAGTCCAACTATGTTAATGATCCGTACCTCCTCATCTATGTCTTTGCTTGGCTTCTTGACAACTGCAACTTATCTAGTAAAGTCATCACAAATGTTTCATCCAACACTGCCTTAGATCCGAGATATAATTGACATCGTGCACGTTACCCAACCTGTCGGGTAACTCGAGTTTGTAGGCCACGCGACTGATTCTTAGCAGGATTCTGAATGACCCAACGTATCGTAAGTTAAGCTTGTCACGCCTTCTATAGTGTATCGCACCCTCCCAGGGTGAGACTTTCGATTATGATGCGTTCGCCTACAGCGAGCTCCCAGTGTTTCCTAAGTTTATCAGCTTTCCTGATGGTCCTGCGTTGCCACCAAACGACTTCTGATCTAAACAAGCCCTCCACGTGGTTCAAGTACAATTCCTGGATCTGTGATTAGATTTTCATCCACCTCTGCCCAGCAAGAGGGTTGGCATTCTCACCCATGCAATGCCTCAAACAGAGCTGTGTGCATACTAAAGCGGTAACGGTTGTATGCCCAAGGATAAGTGTTCTTCCAAATGTTTACAAAAGTCAATCACGCACATGCTCGCAGCATGCTTTCGTGTGTCAAGATGGCTCGTTGCTTCGTCCGATTGTCCTACAGTAATAAGTAATGCTCATGTCCAGACGTGGGCCAAGGGTGTTGTGTATTGCCGGTCATCCATCGGGGATAGCTCAAAATCAAAAGGTAATAGAGGCTGGCACCTCGTGCCTAAAAGCCGCCTCTCTTAGAGGAACATTCACAGTTGTGAAGACTTGTCAGTTTCCTTAATCGAAAGAAAATATGCTAGTAGCATGAGACAATCAACGATCACCCAGATGATATTGGTTCCATTTCGAGTTGTAAGTAGACTAGTGACAAAATCCATGGTAGTCTGTTCTCATTTCCTTATGTGTGTTTCTAGTTGCTGGTCCTTCTTCTTGACTTTCCCACAAGTCAAGCATCATTCACATACACAGCAAGGTGGGCCTTCATGGCCGATCATCAGTGTAAGGTTTATAGATCCTAGTATCCCTCATCAAAATCAAGACGATTAGGATAACAAGGCTGGTGTGCTTTGTTCAACACAAGTCCTTTATAGTTGCCGTACAATGGGATCCACATTCGTTTCGTGGGGTAGCGCATATCGTCTGACTTGCCAAATGTTGCTTCTCCCTGCCTCGCATGGGTCCAATCTTGAAAATCCTCTTCTTTCAGTTCACCAGTTTGAACGGAGCGAATCGGATCAAGTAAGTTAGAGTCGATAGTGAGTTGCAAAGCTCGTGCACATTCAGGTTTCACAGTCGTAATCATTCAAAGGTTCCATCCAACGATGCTACTACATGTTTATCTTTTCCGAACAAGGTACACGGGAGGACCTTGTGATCGGTCTATGTAATGCATTTGGGTACCGTCCAAGTAACGCCTCCAGCTCAAATCCGAAGTCGTGGCTTCTACTCTTGGTTGTGTGTCGTGCAATTCTTCCTGTTAATCCACCACATAAGTCATTGTCTTTTTGTGTTGCATCAGCGTGTAACTGGGACTCTGATTCGAATCGTCACGGTATACCAATAGATCATTCGTATCCTCGGGTAAAGACAATACTCAGTACATTGTAGAGTCGAGTTTCAAAAGCTTGAAGGGACGTTTTCCTGTTTCGTTTCCCACGAATACACAGAGCCCTGATGTGTTAAAGAAGTTAGAGCTGCACGATCCTCGAAAATCCTGTGATAAATCTGTGACAGTGTCTCGTGAGGCCAAGAAATTGTTGTATCCCCGAAAGATTCCTTAGTGTCGATCAGTTTCTAGCAAAGTGGATCCTAGCGAGGTCCGCGTGTATTCCCCACTTCGTTGTTCACATGACTAAAAGTGTATACTTCTCGAATCCTGAAGTCATACTTAGGTAGACTTCGCACGTAGGTGCTCCTCCCCTAGAAGATCTACGATGAAATATAAGTGCCGTTCATGGTGTTTCTTTCTCCTGGAAATGACCCAAAACGTCGGCGATAGACATGGTCGTCTCATGTGGTCCATAAAGCTACTGGTGTGTTGATTAACTCAAAGTCGCACTGGCCGCATTGCGTTCGATATGGCGTTCCAGGAACATTCTCCCTTTGGACTCCCATCTGATGATAGCTTGTTCGTTAAACAATCCTCGAATGGGGGGGGGGGGCTTGACTTGGCCCTCACAACTTGTGAACGGGTTGTCAATGCAGGGTCGAGGCAAACGGTTCTCAACTGTCAAATGTGATTCTGACTAACAGTTGTGAAAGTAAACCTGAAAGTTCCTCGAGTAGCACACTGAAAGAAGTCACGAATAATCGGTGGATCCCCGATCCTATTTTCCTTAGCCTTATCGTTAGTAACGGTTGCCAACATAGCGGAGTAGTTCCTCCATAGACACTTCTGGGCTTTCATTGCAGAATTGATGCTAGCCTTTCCACTAGGGAGAGGGGTACGCAAAGCTTTCGTCTCGAAGGGTATATCTGCGCGATGTATGGATAACCAATCCATACTAACCACTGTATCGATTTATCGAGGATAACAGAAGGAAGGTTGACGTCGAACGCTTGTCCCACAAGGTCGAGTTTACATCCCAACGAACATATGAGGTTTCATTCGTCTTGCCCTCCGTCAATTCCACAACAGGTTCGACTTCAAGAAGCGTCAGGGTTAAACAGAACAGAGATGAAGCGATTAGTTACTCACACTAGCTACCATGTTGCTGTTATACCTGGCGTTGCTCACGTCAATCCTATATGCCCTTCCACAAGCACCACCACCAGTGTTGTTACGGTTACTTGGAATCCCCAATACTGTCATCATTTCCTTGGTCGTTAACATTCGACTTAATACCAGTCAATCCTTGTCGAAGCCACCTCTGTTTCCATACGGTAGGCTACGATTATGAGTATCTTGATGTCGCCGTGACTGTTGCCATTAATGCCGTTGCTTGAAACGGAGCCCTACAATCTTTCACAAACGGGGTCCATCTTTTCACATCCCGTGCCATGTCCTAAAGCGCTACTCATCGTGCTGATAGTCACACATCCCACACTATAATCTGTTGTCATCGCTTATGTCCAAATTGATTCGTAAGAGTTGACTCCCGTGCGTCACTGACTAGGGTTAAAGATTCAATTGGAGGCAAATTGCTGATGTTCGTTGCTGGAAATTGGGGTCGTCCAAATACTGAGGTCGGTAAAGTACTACACTCATCCTCTTGTCCATCAATGTTGCTAGTTGTTTGAGTAATATGCGGTATGCTGCGAGAGTGTTGCAGAAGTGATCACACTTCGGAATCTAAGGCGTCAATACGTTAAGTTCCAGCAAACGAAGAAAGGTGAGAAAGATATAGACCAATCATTGTCGTTGCAACATCCAACTCGGGGATGTTCGTACAAGCAACTAACATTCTACACAGTTTGCTAGGCGTTCAGATGGGTGTTCAGGTAATACTCGATGGCATCGAGATTCGTAAGGATTCAGAAAGGAGTGAAAAGATCACGTTCAAGTAAGAGACAATCACTGTTATGACTCTTATAGACTGTTGTGTTTCACATCGATCAAATAACATAACGAAACCCCTTTTTCACTTGTTAAGCCTCACTGGGACTCGCATGCACCCCACATTATTATTATGTGTGCACCCACAATAATATTGTGATTTGCATGCTCATCTCAGCTCCTCCTAACTCATGTCAAATGGTTCCTCAACCTCAAGTAGCAAGCAAAGAACATCACAAAACGCGAGTCATGAATGTCTAAGGAAATACCACACTACCCATTACATAACACATAGAAGTAATGAATTCATACTGTTGTGCTAAACGTGAAGTCACATGCAATATCATATGTAAGCGTTCACTAGTTATGCAGTACAGTAAGTAAACGAGAGACGAACCTTGCAGTCTGGAGCTGAGTGTCATGGTCGTATTCGCGTATTCAGATCTGTTCGGTTATAGTCTGGTTTTATAAAAATATTTTAAAACCAAGTTCACTATAACCAGTGGCTCTGATACCAAACTGTCACACCCCCAAAATACCACCTAGGGAGTGACCCTGATAGGCGTGTGATGTACCATCAATGAGCCACTAATTACATTGAACTCATAGTTAAATTTAAATAAAACTTTCATTCATTTACATAAAGTGTTACAAACGTTACATATTATACATCGTATACAGCGGAAGCATAACTCATTTGTTAATTATTTCGTAAACCATGTGTACATAAACCATTAAGCTCGTATAGAGATTCTATGTATCTCGACCCATGACCACTCCAGCCTTCCAGACAGCAAGTCCCACAAGATATAACCCTATGACCACTCCAGCCTTCCAGACAGCCTTCCAGACAGCAAGTCCCACAAGCATGCAGACAAGTGTGTCAGACGACGCTGGTGAGTTCAAAGTTTTGTTAACGCGTTTAGTTACCAGACGTGTGTATAAAACAGTTCAACGTTATGTTTTGATGATGTTATTAACTCGATTACCGTATGTGGCTACTAGATGTGAATGCCCAACCCCAATGCCTCTATTTAGGCATTGGTCAAGTGGTCAAGGTAATTAGTTCAACTAACAACCTCGAGTAGATGTAAGGGGTCTTATATATACACGATGTGAATGCCCAACCCCAATGCCTCTATCTAGGCATTGGTCAAGTGGTCAAGGTAATTAGTTCACGCCCGTCCTTTCGGCACGGTGTGAGGGTGCCAATCCTAATAGCGCTATCAACTAAATACCTCGTTGCCTTCCCGGTAACAATCGGTAGATGTAGGGGGTCTTACATAATAGAAACTAAGTAATAACAAACATCCCATTAACCTGCATTCCTCCCTGGAACGTTACCCGATATCCCTTCCCGAGATGCATGCTTGGAAAAGAGCAGTGAACTCACCTTAGAGTGCTCGGTATGTTATGTTACACTATTCGTTCCGATTGATTAACCAAACCCTAGTGTGGTTACCAGTAACAGTCAGTTTCATATGCACATACAACACGTATTCTCTACACATACCACACTTATAGCGTACATAGATTTCACATAACATCATACAAGTCACAACAGTAATTCATGCGACACCCTAGTTCGTTAACATCATATATTCACATAGTATATATTCAGGTCACGTATGAGGTCACATTATTTGTTCATGTTCAACAACCACTCAACAGCCCATTATTTCTCATCATGAAACTATACGGCCTGCTAACATAATTTAGCCTGATGTAATGTGCGGTTCCACTAAGTCATTTTTGGGCCTAACTACATTGTGTGACTCAGTCCAATAAGCAGCCTATATATAAAGTGTGAGGCCCCGTGATTTCTTAAGTTCAGTTTTGTGAGGTGCGGCCCAGTACAAAGTCACAGCCCAATTAACATGAGACACACTGTTTAATGAATTGCAACTCATAATACACCCGCTCAACATAACAATCTTTTATTACTCACGTTATAATGATTCTTGCATTCTAATCTAGAATATAGACCAAGTAAATGTGCGGCTCGATGTGTATTGATGGCCCAATGCCTCGTTTATGACCCAACAACTATTCAACCCATGAGTTTGGGTGTGTGCGATACAACCCCATATCCGGCCCAAGTGTATGCAGCTTTAACGGCTGAATTCATTATCAACACACATGTAATCGGATCTAAGCACTTCTACCATCATCATTAGCATTGACTACACAACTTCCCAAAACTTTCACATGAAATCCTATTGAACTAATCATGCTCCTTACTCAGTTTATTTGTCACCAAACACCCCCCCCCCCATGTGCGACCCATTATTAACAGTTAATATCAAACAATATGAAAGCATAACCAAATCACCATAATTATTAGTCATTCAATAATCTCTTAAAGTCAACAACAACAATAATAAACATTCACACGAACCATATCAAACAATTAAATCAATCATCATCTCATCATTATTAAAAGATCAAACACATGGCCGCCATTTTGTTAGTCAAAGTTATCAACTCTATTATATCATTTACCTTTAACCCTATTGGACCTTAACTGTCACACCCCGACCGCGTAAAACAACAAATCGCGGCGGAAACATCGGGGAGTGTTGTAACAGAATTAATGTTTCACAACCATGGATATTGAAGTTTCGTTTTATAGATTAAAAGTGTTACTATGTCTTAACAAACAAAGAAATACAACATAATTAACTAGTCTTGCATCTTTTATTGTCACTAAAGCCCAAGTCTGTCTATGTGTATCTTGAACATCTTATGCAACAGCTCCTGAAAAACACATGTGAAAATAGGTACGTCAGCATAAAAATGCCTGTGAGATACATAGGTTTTGTGAAAATAAGATTCATGACTTATGTTTGAGAAAATGTTTAGTCATGAACCTTGTTATTTGCTTTGTCTTTTAAATCATTTGAAAAACGGTAAGATCAGATGATAAGTATAAATAAATGTAAGGTTAAATGAATAACCAAGTAAAATGTGTTTGCATAAGATAAGTTGTTTATAAATCAATGTCTTGTGAAAAGTATGTTATTTGTATGAAATGTTCTATGTCTCAAACTGAAAGTTTATTTTAGCACACCGAACCCCTCAAAGCCTATTTCTAAGCTATGTAAAGGATATTTATGGTATGTTTAACTTATGGTCATGTTCCGGAAGGTCTGTTACAGTTCAAATTGGCATACTTTCGCAGTTTGTCAACTTTAGTCCCTGTAAGCGATTTAACTTTGATTTCACCACACCAAACCTTCCAAAACTTATGTCTAAGTTATGTCAAGGTTATTTAAGGTATGTTAAGCCTATTTCACTATTCCGGAGTGTTTGTTGGATTAAACTGGTTATATTTACGCATCGGTGCGCGTATAACCTTCCAGAAAGCGATTTAGGGTTTGAAATTGAACAAGAGTTGATATGTGTAATCGATACACATATTTTTACAAATCCCAAGTATGAAATATAATATTTCATTGGTTTGGTATTTGTTTGATGGCCGTGAAGGCACAGGTGTTACAGTCTCCCCTACTTTAGGAAATTTCGTCCCGAAATTTATTTAGAGGAAACTTGTAAGAATTTAAAACATGAAGTTGAAAAGATCGAACAATATTGGCTAGATTTCTGAACTTCTAGTAACTTTAATAATCATCATGATTGCAACGTAAGAGGGATACCTATATATACAAGTATATAAAGCATCATTGGTGCGTCCACGGTACCTCCATTACATCGTCCTCATTTTGTTATTGTTGTCGCTATCGGTTCTTTCACATAATAAATCTTACTGGATTTCTGTGCACTAAATTTCATAATTATGTGCGCATACATAATTAGAGAATTCCTTGCACAGTTCACACAGTCTATTTTATAATGTGTAGGGTAAAACCAAATGAAAAATCATGTGATGAGCGTGACTTAGACCGCCATAGAGTCCTTTAGACTAAATCAATAAATGATTTAAATAGACTATCAAGGAGTCTGTTCAGCTACATCACTAGATGTCATCATTTTTTTTTTTACCAAATTGTGAATCAATCTTTTTGACTAGACCACTAAAGGGTCTCTTATGAATCATGGAGTGGTACTATATAATCCAAGGGTCTTAACTATTACATAGAAGCCCATTTAAGGATTTAAAGGTAGTACCTTTTGAATATCCTGCTACGAATCCCTCATATGAAGATATGAAAGATCCTGCAAGGATTTGGATAAAGAATATCCAGAGTATTAAAAACACCAAAAATGCATAAAAGAAAACATAAGATGAGTAAACACATAGTCACATAATCACAAAATTGTTTGTTAATTTGTCTTGTAAATTGCGTACATGCATTTAAAGCACACTAGGAATCCATTCCGTGGATTTCATTTGGTACTTTAAACGTTATCAAGAATCCAACTATAAAGATAGAAAGATTCAAAAAGAAAATTCGATTTCGATTATTAGGACCCGAATTGTTCGAATTAAGGTACATAAGGAATCCAATTAAGGACTCTGATTTGAACGATAATCATCCACAAGGATCTAATTGTAAAGATAAAAAGATCCCATATGAATTTTAGAAGTTGAAGATGTTTTGAAACCTTGCACTGGATGTGCTTAGGTCAAAACATGATGTAAAAATGTTTATGAAGTTGAGATGCTTGATATGTCAAGGCGACATATGAAGCAGAATTTTGAAGGTTAAGTCAATGTATGAGGAAAATATTTTTGAAAACTATGCATGGGGTTCTTTTAAGAAAAAGGTGTTTAACGCTTTTGAAACCTTATATATAATACTTTTTGAAATCATAAGGTAGGTGTATTAGGTAGATATATTTACAAAAATGTTTTAAAATCATGCGAGATGAATTTTGAAATTATGTATAAGGTTTTTGAAAGACATGAATGATGTTTTTTTTTTTTCGAAATCATGCACTTGATCAGAAAATGTATTGTGTTAATATTGTCTTCAGACTATATGAAATATTTTGAAATTAGAAAGGTTGGTTTTGATAACATGGCCAATGTTTTTGAAATAACACAGACAATGCATCTAGAAAAATTGTTTTCAAACTATATGAAATGTTTTGAGATCATGAAGATTGTTTTGAAATACTGGTACTGTGTATGTTGAAAAATCAGAACGTAATGGGTATGAGATTTGAAAATTCCCTTAGTTATCTAACCAAGGATTTAAAGGCACAGATGTGCGAAAAGCACGATTACTCATAATGTCACTTAATTTTCTGTACTTTGTTTCTTAGAGTGAAACGAGTACTTAAAATTTTTGAGGGAATCATGAGCAATCATTTGAAAGAGAGAAATCACAAGAGTAGTTTGTAAGGTACATAGTTCCTTGATGTAGGTATCATAGGAAAAGCCGTACACACCTAGCAGGGGGTTGAGCTGGTTGGTTGGGGACTGCTTTACCATTGTGAGCGACCATGGCGAAGTTCTGAGAAGCCTTTCGCTTCTTTGACTTCTTAGGGGATCGTTCATCCATGGTCTTTAATTCCTCGATTGGTTTCTTGGCTGATGGTGCTGTCACCTGACTAGGTCCTGCCTGTCTTGGTGACTCTTGAGTGGCTTCATCCTGGAGATGATACATGGCAGTAGCTAATTCAACAGTCTTCAGGACTACTTCGCCTATTCGCTGAGCGAATTTTGGCTGCTTGCTCAGATATCTGGGCGTCATTGTGATGAAGAGACATTCTTGAAGAAAAAGAAAGGCATAGGGAGAAACAGGTGAAAGATTATTGGACAATCAAAACAGAATGATAACGCATGAAGATTGCGATCATTTGTTTGTTACCTAAGGCAAACAAATGAGACGGTGGCTGATCAAAGTAAATGGGTCAAAAATAATGTATCGCGAAGACATGCTCGCCTATAAGTGAACACTCATCCCAAGAATTCCCAGGTAAGCACAACTGGTCTCGCGTCTGATGAGATGTATACGAAGTGCTTGCCTAGACAGAAAACCCAGAATACAGGCATTCACCCTTCCAGTTTGCACGTGTTCACATTATTTAAGACTCAAAACCTTGTCGAGATTTTGAAAATTCGAAGGATTTCAAAACCATATAACAGAGGGTTCAAAACCTTGTAATCAATCATCCTAGAACAGATGATTTGTTTTCAAAGCGGTTTTGAAATTTATGTTCTTGTTGCGGTCGTCACCTAAGGATAGGTGACGGTATTGTTTTATGACTAAACGCAAGTAAACTCGCGTTAGGGTCCTAAGAAGGTTATAGACTAGGTCAAAGCATTACTAATAACCTAATTCCCTATAACCATTGGCTCTGATACCATCTTTTCTGTCACACCCCGACCGCGTAAAACAACAAATCGCGGCGGAAACATCGGGGAGTGTTGTAACAGAATTAATGTTTCACAACCATGGATATTGAAGTTTCGTTTTATAGATTAAAAGTGTTACTATGTCTTAACAAACAAAGAAATACAACATAATTAACTAGTCTTGCATCTTTTATTGTCACTAAAGCCCAAGTCTGTCTATGTGTATCTTGAACATCTTATGCAACAGCTCCTGAAAAACACATGTGAAAATAGGTACGTCAGCATAAAAATGCCTGTGAGATACATAGGTTTTGTGAAAATAAGATTCATGACTTATGTTTGAGAAAATGTTTAGTCATGAACCTTGTTATTTGCTTTGTCTTTTAAATCATTTGAAAAACGGTAAGATCAGATGATACGTATAAATAAATGTAAGGTTAAATGAATAACCAAGTAAAATGTGTTTGCATAAGATAAGTTGTTTATAAATCAATGTCTTGTGAAAAGTATGTTATTTGTATGAAATGTTCTATGTCTCAAACTGAAATGATTCAAATAACGTTACGACATGTAATACCATACAAACACTTATATATAGGAAGTACCAGCGGCGTATCCACCATGCTTGTATCATATTACACACGCATCGTTACTTAATCACTTAATCAAACCAAACCAACCAATGTAAGAAGTTCATGTCAAGATGTAAATCATGTCAAAATGTCTATGTCAAATATCCATGTCAAATGTCTATGTCAAATATCCATGTCAAATGTCTATGTCAAATATCCCTGTCAAATGTCTATGTCAAAATGTCATGTATGGCAAGTGAAATGTCTCAACTAAACCATATGCACAAAAACAAAGTATTGAAGTAAAACTTGGTTTAAATCAAAGTTATGTTTTGTGGGAAATGCATGATCAAATGTCAATCATGTTAAAATGTCTATGCCGAAATGTCTATGTCAAATGTCTATGTCAAAATGTCATGTATGGCAAGTGAAAGGTCTCAACTAAACCATATGCACAAAAACAAAGTATTGAAGTAAAACTTGGTTTAAATCAAAGCTATGTTTTGTGTAAATGCATGATCAAATGTCAATCATGTTAAAATGTCTATGCCGAAATGTCTATGTCAAATGTCTATGTCAAAATGTCATGTATGGCAAGTGAAAGGTCTCAACTAAACCATATGCACAAAAACAAAGTATTGAAGTAAAACTTGGTTTAAATCAAAGCTATGTTTTGTGTAAATGCATGATCAAATGTCAATCATGTTAAAATGTCTATGCCGAAATGTCTATGTCAAATGTCTATGTCAAAATGTCATGTATGGCAAGTGAAAGGTCTCAACTAAACCATATGCACAAAAACAAAGTATTGAAGTAAAACTTGGTTTAAATCAAAGCTATGTTTTGTGTAAATGCATGCAAATATTTAATATGAACATTTATGCGGTATTGTGAAAATGCATACATCCAAGCCTGGCGACTGTGGTGATAAACCCTTTAAACAAATTAAAGGTCTATCTGTCTTATATCAACGAATTCGGTCATTCCTTTCATCCCCTTTCCCTGGGACGTCCGGAACGGGAGTTGTCAATTCCTATGGTACCACTACCTACTAACGAACGGCATGATCGGTGTTAATGAATGTATTGTCCCATGTAAACAAACCAAATGTCATACCAAAATGTAAGCATGTGATGAAAAACAATGTACTAAGTATGCACGCAATGGACATAAATAGCATAAAATGTAAATGTAAAACGATGTACTAAGTATGAACGCAATGGACATACATAGCATAAAATGTAATGAAATCATGTACTATAATGTACTAACGAACATAGCAGTATACGATGTGAAAACAGGAAAGCATGAAAGTAACAAGTAGGCACATGTGTTCCACCCCAAAACAGTTTGGAAAAACAGTAAAAGAGGGGTCTATGTACTCACTTGAGATTGCTCAGAAGTCCTTGAGTAACAACCAAACAATGCTAGAGATCGCGGATATCAAACGGCACCTATTATAGGTAACTATGTTAATTAACCGGACCTAGATCGGAAGATTGGGTAGCATTAGGGTTTGTAAACCAAACGAGTGTGGAGACTCGTGTGATATGGTTTAACAAAGCCTACATACTAAATGAAACTTAACCTAACTGCTTACGACCCATTACGACCCGTTTAGGTAGCTTATGCTACTTTAACGCGTCGTTCGCGTGAAACGCGTTCGGACCGCCTAACTAGTCCTATGACAAGTGTTATATGCCTAAACATGTTACATAATCAGTTATGTGACAAAAGTTTAGGTTATATATGCTTAATTACCAATTATACATGAAAAGGGTATTCTGGTAATTTACCTAAGGCATATAAACTACCTATCATACAACTACTTAAACGATGTGACCATAGGGTATAACCTTGGAAGGTTATTTCCTACCTACTATGGTCACCTAATGTATTTGGTCGGATCCTAATGATCGACCAAACTGGGTCGGGTTCGAAGGTATAAGCGATTTATCAGATCGCTTACCCTACGACCCTAGACAACGTGGTAATCAGTAGGCATAGTCCCAAGGGACTATAACCATCGTGATTACAATCACGTTGCGAAGTTCAAACGAACTTCGCTGTAACACCTGTGTCATTTCAACCATCAAACAAATGCCAAACCAATGAAATATTGTATTTCATACTTTGGACTTGTATAAATATGTGTATCTTGTGCACATATCAACTCTTGTTCGATTTCAAACTCTAAATCGCTTTCTGGAAGGTTATACGCGCACTAATGCGTAAATATAACCAGTTTAATGCAACAAACACTCCAGAATAGTGAAATAGGTTTAACATACCTTAAATAACCTTTACATAACTTAGATATAAGTTTTGGAAGGTTTGATGTGGTGAAATCAAAGTTATATCGCTATCAGGGACTAAAGTTGACAAACTGCGAAAGTATGTCAATTTGAACTGTAACGAACATTCCGGAACATGACCATAAGTTAAACACACCTTAAATATCCTTTACATAGCTTAGAAATAGGCTTTGAGGGGTTTGGTGTGCTAAAATAAACTTTTGGAACATTCAGGGACTAAAAGTGTCAAAAAGTGCACAAGTTTGCATTTTCGCGCATAACTTACGTTCTGAATACATCCGGACATCCAAAAATTTAAGAAAGCATGACTACATTATATTTTAGTGTTCGCCATAAGAAAAATCCATTCGTCACGTCATTTGGATCGTTTTTCGCGCTTATGCGCATTCCGTCGTAATTAAGCGAACATCGCGATCGTACGGCCAAACGAACCGACATCCTAGATATTTTTGAGCATGTTTTGAGTTCCCTATACTTTAACTTCATTTTAGAGCCTTGAAGGGAGGTTAACGGGGTTCAAACGCATCGAAAATCGCTTAAACAAGGTGCAGGGACCATTTCTACAAAATCTGCCAAAACAGGGGCCTAGCGTGACGCGACGGGCCTTAGCGTCACGCGAGCCCCCTTCTGGACAGATTCAATGCATTTAAACACAAGTTGCAACCAATTAATCCTTAACCACATGTTTTGAGTTGATGTGTCATTAAGTTAAGGAGCATTTGTGGCACCATAACATTCCGACAAGTGTACGCACGAGATTCGATTATGTTATTCAAGAAACAATCCTAACGGTTACCCGAATTCTATAAATACCCATGCCATCCAACCTCATTACTTACTAGAATCTTATTAGTTGTGTTCTAAGTTGAAACTTTGTTTCATACCTGAACTATACTGATTTAGATTAGCATTCGGGGACCCTTCGTAAGTATTCTTTCGTTCTTTTCCTTATTTTTACTGCTTTTCGAGTCAGAAAGTCAAACTTTGTTTGACTTTCAGCGTTGACCAGTAATGGTCAATGCGAAGTTCGTTTGAACTTCGCAACGTGAGTGTAATCACGTTGGTCATAGTCCCTTGGGACTATGCCCACTGATTACCACGTTGTCTAGGGTCGTAGGGTAAGCGATCTGATAAATCGCTTATACCTCGAACCCGACCCAGTTTGGTCGATCGTTAGGATCCGACCAAATACGTTAGGTGACCATAGTGTAGGGAATAACCTTCCGAGGTTATACCTTATGGTCACGGCGTTTAAGTAGTTGTATGATAGGTAGTTTATATGCCTTAGGTAAATTACCAGAATACCCTTTTCATACATAATTGGTAATTTAGCATATGTAACCTAAACTTTTGTCACGTAACTGATTATGTAACATGTTTAGGCATATAATACTTGTCATAGGACTAGTTAGGCGGTCCGAACGCGTTTCACGCGCACGATGCGTTAAAGTAGCATAAGCTTCCTAAACGGGTCGTAATGGGTCGTAAACAATTATGTTAAGTTTCATTTAGCATGTAGGCTTTGTTAAACCATATCACGTGAGTTCCGACACTCATTTGGTTTACAAACCCTAATGCTACCCAGTCTTCCGAGATAGGTCCGGTTTATTAACATAGTTACCTATACTAGGTGCCGTTTGATTCCGAGATCTCTTGCATTGCTTGGTGGTTATCTTTATACAACTGAGCAATCTCATGTGAGTACATAGAACCCCCTCTTTTAAATGTTTTCAAGGTGTTTATGTGAGTACATAGACCCCTCTTTTACTGTTTTCCAAACTGTTTTGGGGTGGAACACATGTGCCTACTTGTTACATTCATGCTTTCCCGTTTTCACATCATATACCTGCTATGTTCGTTAGTACATTATAGTACATGATTTCATTACATTTCATGCTAGGTGTGCCCATTGTGTGCATTACTTAGTACATCATTCTACATTACATTTCATATTACGTATGTCCATTTTGTGCATACTTAGTACATTGTTTTACATTGCTTTTCTGTTGCATATGCTTACCCAGCATATGAACACATTATACTACATATTGAACCGTTGTAATCATTTGACTGTGATCCGTTGATATCTGTGAACCGTTTGTATCTATGAACCGTGTGAACCGTATTTGACATAGACATTTCGGCATAGACATTTTAACATGATTGACATTTGATCATGCATTTCCCACAAAACATAACTTTGATTTAAACCAAGTTTTACTTCAATACTTTGTTTTTGTGTATATGGTTTAGTTGAGACATTTCACTTGCCATACATGATATTTTGACATAGACATTTGACATGGATATTTGACATAGACATTTTGACATTGGTTTGGTTTGATTAAGTGATTAAGTAACGATGCGTGTGTAATATGATACAAGCATGGTGGATACGCCGCTGGTACTTCCTATATATAAGTGTTTGTATGGTATTACATATTGTAGCGTTATTTGAATCATTTCAGTTTGATACATATAACATTTTATACAAATAACATACTTTTCACAAGACATTGTTTTACAAACAACTTATCTTATACAAATCCATTTTACTATGGTTATTCATTTAACCATACATTATTCATTTATTTATACATATCATCTGAACTCATTGTTTTTCAAATGATTTACAAAACAAAGCAAATTACAAGGTTCATGACTAAACATTTTCTCAAACATAAGTCATGGAACCTATTTTCACAAAACCTATGTATCTCACAGGCATTTTTATGCTGACGTACCTATTTTCACATGTGTTTTTCAGGAGCTGTTGCATAAGATGATCAAGATACACATAGGCAGACTTGGGCTTTAGTGACAATAAAAGATACAAGACTAGTTAATTATGTTGTAGTCTCTTGTTTGTTAAGACATTGTAACACTTGTATTCAATAAAACGAAACTTCAATTGCCATGGATTTGAAGCAATTAATTCTGTTACAACACTCCCCGACATTTCCGCCACGTTTGGTATGTTCTACGTGGTCGGGGTGTGACATTCGCATTGACCATTACTGGTCAACGTTGAAAGTCAAACAAAGTTTGACTTTCTGACTCGAAAAGCAGTAAAATAAGGAAAAGAACGAAAGAATACTTACGAAGGGTCCCCGAATGCTAAACTCGATTCAAAAATCTCAGGTATGAAACAAATGTTTCAACTTAGAGTTTCTCAAATCAAGTTTCTAGTGATTATAAACAAAGGGGGGTGGGGTATTTATAGTTTTCGGGTAACCGTTAAGATCGTTTGTTGAATATCGTGCCTTAATCCGAGCCGTACAAGTGTTGGAAACTCATGGTGGTTAAAAACCATCCTTATCAACTGATTAGGCAAGTGGTGAGTGTGTGGTTGTGGTTAAAACAGCTGCAAACAGCTGTTAATGCAGTTAATCTGGTCCAGAAGACTGACGCGGGCCGCCTAAGGATACACAGAAACTGAGGCGGGCCGCCTGGCTGTCTGATCAGCAAACTTCTTGCAGAATTGACAGTTTCAGTCCCTGCACGTGTTTAAGGCCATTTCCGACACTTCCAAGGCCCGTAAAGCCAACTTTAAGGCCCTAAAATGTTGCCTAAACATTGTGGACATGAAACATGTTCAAAAATATGCGGGATGATGGTTCGTTTGGTCGTACGAACGCGATGTTCGCTTAATTACGACGGAATGCGCATAAGCGCGAAAAACGATCCAAATGACGCGACGAATGGATTTTTCTTATGGCGAACACTAAAATAAAATGTAGTCATGCTTTCATAAATTTTTGGATGTCCGGATGTATTCAGAACGTAAGTTATGCGCGAAAATGCAAACTTGTGCACTTTTTGACACTTTTAGTCCCTGAATGACACAAAAGTTTATTTTAGCACACCGAACCCCTCAAAGCCTATTTCTAAGCTATGTAAAGGATATTTATGGTATGTTTAACTTATGGTCATGTTCCGGAAGGTCTGTTACAGTTCAAATTGGCATACTTTCGCAGTTTGTCAACTTTAGTCCCTGTAAGCGATTTAACTTTGATTTCACCACACCAAACCTTCCAAAACTTATGTCTAAGTTATGTCAAGGTTATTTAAGGTATGTTAAGACTATTTCACTATTCCGGAGTGTTTGTTGGATTAAACTGGTTATATTTACGCATCGGTGCGCGTATAACCTTCCAGAAAGCGATTTAGGGTTTGAAATTGAACAAGAGTTGATATGTGTAATCGATACACATATTTTTACAAATCCCAAGTATGAAATATAATATTTCATTGGTTTGGTATTTGTTTGATGGCCGTGAAGGCACAGGTGTTACAGTCTCCCCTACTTTAGGAAATTTCGTCCCGAAATTTATTTAGAGGAAACTTGTAAGAATTTAAAACATGAAGTTGAAAAGATCGAACAATATTGGCTAGATTTCTGAACTTCTAGTAACTTTAATAATCATCATGATTGCAACGTAAGAGGGATACCTATATATACAAGTATATAAAGCATCATTGGTGCGTCCACGGTACCTCCATTACATCGTCCTCATTTTGTTATTGTTGTCGCTATCGGTTCTTTCACATAATAAATCTTACTGGATTTCTGTGCACTAAATTTCATAATTATGTGCGCATACATAATTAGAGAATTCCTTGCACAGTTCACACAGTCTATTTTATAATGTGTAGGGTAAAACCAAATGAAAAATCATGTGATGAGCGTGACTTAGACCGCCATAGAGTCCTTTAGACTAAATCAATAAATGATTTAAATAGACTATCAAGGAGTCTGTTCAGCTACATCACTAGATGTCATCATTTTTTTTTTTACCAAATTGTGAATCAATCTTTTTGACTAGACCACTAAAGGGTCTCTTATGAATCATGGAGTGGTACTATATAATCCAAGGGTCTTAACTATTACATAGAAGCCCATTTAAGGATTTAAAGGTAGTACCTTTTGAATATCCTGCTACGAATCCCTCATATGAAGATATGAAAGATCCTGCAAGGATTTGGATAAAGAATATCCAGAGTATTAAAAACACCAAAAATGCATAAAAGAAAACATAAGATGAGTAAACACATAGTCACATAATCACAAAATTGTTTGTTAATTTGTCTTGTAAATTGCGTACATGCATTTAAAGCACACTAGGAATCCATTCCGTGGATTTCATTTGGTACTTTAAACGTTATCAAGAATCCAACTATAAAGATAGAAAGATTCAAAAAGAAAATTCGATTTCGATTATTAGGACCCGAATTGTTCGAATTAAGGTACATAAGGAATCCAATTAAGGACTCTGATTTGAACGATAATCATCCACAAGGATCTAATTGTAAAGATAAAAAGATCCCATATGAATTTTAGAAGTTGAAGATGTTTTGAAACCTTGCACTGGATGTGCTTAGGTCAAAACATGATGTAAAAATGTTTATGAAGTTGAGATGCTTGATATGTCAAGGCGACATATGAAGCAGAATTTTGAAGGTTAAGTCAATGTATGAGGAAAATATTTTTGAAAACTATGCATGGGGTTCTTTTAAGAAAAAGGTGTTTAACGCTTTTGAAACCTTATATATAATACTTTTTGAAATCATAAGGTAGGTGTATTAGGTAGATATATTTACAAAAATGTTTTAAAATCATGCGAGATGAATTTTGAAATTATGTATAAGGTTTTTGAAAGACATGAATGATGTTTTTTTTTTTCGAAATCATGCACTTGATCAGAAAATGTATTGTGTTAATATTGTCTTCAGACTATATGAAATATTTTGAAATTAGAAAGGTTGGTTTTGATAACAAGGCCAATGTTTTTGAAATAACACAGACAATGCATCTAGAAAAATTGTTTTCAAACTATATGAAATGTTTTGAGATCATGAAGATTGTTTTGAAATACTGGTACTGTGTATGTTGAAAAATCAGAACGTAATGGGTATGAGATTTGAAAATTCCCTTAGTTATCTAACCAAGGATTTAAAGGCACAGATGTGCGAAAAGCACGATTACTCATAATGTCACTTAATTTTCTGTACTTTGTTTCTTAGAGTGAAACGAGTACTTAAAATTTTTGAGGGAATCATGAGCAATCATTTGAAAGAGAGAAATCACAAGAGTAGTTTGTAAGGTACATAGTTCCTTGATGTAGGTATCATAGGAAAAGCCGTACACACCTAGCAGGGGGTTGAGCTGGTTGGTTGGGGACTGCTTTACCATTGTGAGCGACCATGGCGAAGTTCTGAGAAGCCTTTCGCTTCTTTGACTTCTTAGGGGATCGTTCATCCATGGTCTTTGATTCCTCGATTGGTTTCTTGGCTGATGGTGCTGTCACCTGACTAGGTCCTGCCTGTCTTGGTGACTCTTGAGTGGCTTCATCCTGGAGATGATACATGGCAGTAGCTAATTCAACAGTCTTCAGGACTACTTCGCCTATTCGCTGAGCGAATTTTGGCTGCTTGCTCAGATATCTGGGCGTCATTGTGATGAAGAGACATTCTTGAAGAAAAAGAAAGGCATAGGGAGAAACAGGTGAAAGATTATTGGACAATCAAAACAGAATGATAACGCATGAAGATTGCGATCATTTGTTTGTTACCTAAGGCAAACAAATGAGACGGTGGCTGATCAAAGTAAATGGGTCAAAAATAATGTATCGCGAAGACATGCTCGCCTATAAGTGAACACTCATCCCAAGAATTCCCAGGTAAGCACAACTGGTCTCGCGTCTGATGAGATGTATACGAAGTGCTTGCCTAGACAGAAAACCCAGAATACAGGCATTCACCCTTCCAGTTTGCACGTGTTCACATTATTTAAGACTCAAAACCTTGTCGAGATTTTGAAAATTCGAAGGATTTCAAAACCATATAACAGAGGGTTCAAAACCTTGTAATCAATCATCCTAGAACAGATGATTTGTTTTCAAAGCGGTTTTGAAATTTATGTTCTTGTTGCGGTCGTCACCTAAGGATAGGTGACGGTATTGTTTTATGACTAAACGCAAGTAAACTCGCGTTAGGGTCCTAAGAAGGTTATAGACTAGGTCAAAGCATTACTAATAACCTAATTCCCTATAACCATTGGCTCTGATACCATCTTTTCTGTCACACCCCGACCGCGTAAAACAACAAATCGCGGCGGAAACATCGGGGAGTGTTGTAACAGAATTAATGTTTCACAACCATGGATATTGAAGTTTCGTTTTATAGATTAAAAGTGTTACTATGTCTTAACAAACAAAGAAATACAACATAATTAACTAGTCTTGCATCTTTTATTGTCACTAAAGCCCAAGTCTGTCTATGTGTATCTTGAACATCTTATGCAACAGCTCCTGAAAAACACATGTGAAAATAGGTACGTCAGCATAAAAATGCCTGTGAGATACATAGGTTTTGTGAAAATAAGATTCATGACTTATGTTTGAGAAAATGTTTAGTCATGAACCTTGTTATTTGCTTTGTCTTTTAAATCATTTGAAAAACGGTAAGATCAGATGATAAGTATAAATAAATGTAAGGTTAAATGAATAACCAAGTAAAATGTGTTTGCATAAGATAAGTTGTTTATAAATCAATGTCTTGTGAAAAGTATGTTATTTGTATGAAATGTTCTATGTCTCAAACTGAAATGATTCAAATAACGTTACGACATGTAATACCATACAAACACTTATATATAGGAAGTACCAGCGGCGTATCCACCATGCTTGTATCATATTACACACGCATCGTTACTTAATCACTTAATCAAACCAAACCAACCAATGTAAGAAGTTCATGTCAAGATGTAAATCATGTCAAAATGTCTATGTCAAATATCCATGTCAAATGTCTATGTCAAATATCCATGTCAAATGTCTATGTCAAATATCCCTGTCAAATGTCTATGTCAAAATGTCATGTATGGCAAGTGAAATGTCTCAACTAAACCATATGCACAAAAACAAAGTATTGAAGTAAAACTTGGTTTAAATCAAAGTTATGTTTTGTGGGAAATGCATGATCAAATGTCAATCATGTTAAAATGTCTATGCCGAAATGTCTATGTCAAATGTCTATGTCAAAATGTCATGTATGGCAAGTGAAAGGTCTCAACTAAACCATATGCACAAAAACAAAGTATTGAAGTAAAACTTGGTTTAAATCAAAGCTATGTTTTGTGTAAATGCATGATCAAATGTCAATCATGTTAAAATGTCTATGCCGAAATGTCTATGTCAAATGTCTATGTCAAAATGTCATGTATGGCAAGTGAAAGGTCTCAACTAAACCATATGCACAAAAACAAAGTATTGAAGTAAAACTTGGTTTAAATCAAAGCTATGTTTTGTGTAAATGCATGATCAAATGTCAATCATGTTAAAATGTCTATGCCGAAATGTCTATGTCAAATGTCTATGTCAAAATGTCATGTATGGCAAGTGAAAGGTCTCAACTAAACCATATGCACAAAAACAAAGTATTGAAGTAAAACTTGGTTTAAATCAAAGCTATGTTTTGTGTAAATGCATGCAAATATTTAATATGAACATTTATGCGGTATTGTGAAAATGCATACATCCAAGCCTGGCGACTGTGGTGATAAACCCTTTAAACAAATTAAAGGTCTATCTGTCTTATATCAACGAATTCGGTCATTCCTTTCATCCCCTTTCCCTGGGACGTCCGGAACGGGAGTTGTCAATTCCTATGGTACCACTACCTACTAACGAACGGCATGATCGGTGTTAATGAATGTATTGTCCCATGTAA
>JARYGA010005413.1:0-104024 GCA_030545235.1 Helianthus tuberosus
GGGTATGACCCATATGTGGAAAATATCATTTAAAACCAAACTATGCACCTTAGGGGTATTTTGGTAATTCCACAAGGGCTAAAAATGTCAAGACTGGAAACCTGGGTTATAAACTTGTACTTACTGTTATTTTATAAAAATATGCTAAGAACATCAGTAGGTACCAACCTTACATGTTTAATATGTTTATAGTACATACTATGCGATAAAAACGCTTAAAAAGGCGATTTGGAGCCGTTTCCGGTTTTGTAAAAGAAAGCTGAGATTTTTATAATTCCAGAAGGCTCAAAACACTTTATTTAATAAATAAAATCAGTAGAAAAAGGTTTGGGGTCAATCGGATTTGTAAAACTCGTTTTATTGCCAAAAAGGGCAAATTTGGTATTTACCGAATTTAGCTTAAGGACCTATGTTATGCTCATCCAAAAATTTAATAAAAATCTTTAAAAATCCCAAAATATTATATAACTTCAGTGGGTAAAAATTTTGATACCAAAAAGTGGGTTAAAATAGGCTATGCGCTAATTACGCTATTTATGTAACATAAAGCTTGCAATTTACGATATTGAGCATATCTCTTAAACTAGACCACAAACTGATATCAAATTTTCGGTGCAAGTTTATAATTTGGTAATAAAGGTTTCTACTCTTTTACTTTTTCAAAAATCACGTTTTATAGCAAAAAGGGCAAAATAGTCAACTTTAAGCATAAATCGGAAACATGCATATGAATCGGTTAAACATAGGACCAATATGTGAAATTCCAGAGGGTTGTACATACATGAAACTTGGTCCAAAATATGCTCTAATGCAGATCTTAACATGCATGGACGGATCTGAACCGATAGTCAAAGAAAAAGTCAATTTATGTGACTTTCGGTTCCGATTCGTGTTTAAACTGAAAATTGTCGAGTTGATCAAGTTGAAACATGTTCTTACATTATTTATAAAGTTATTTTGATGATCAAACAGGTTGCATGTAACCTACACTGCTAAATATGCTTAATTTTTGCAATAACACTTTCTGTTGACTTTTTAACAAAAGCTTTGACTCGACAATCGACATGCTTAGAGTGTGAATCTGAAAATACCCTTTTAGGGGTTTGTTATACTCATAAATACCAACATATGGGTACTTTCAATTTGAGAAAATACTGAGCATATCTCGTTTAATCATAAAGTCAAGTTTTATTTACGATAGTTTGACTTTCGGTGAATGCACTAAGCTAGAACGAAATATAGGATGATATGAGCACTTACAATGATCCTAGACAAGTTTAGAGATCACTATGAATCAGCCTTGATGTCCAGAAAGCTCCAGAAAAGTTCTTGAGAATTTTTGAAAGTTCAAGTGTTCTTGGTTTTGCAACAATGGTGAACTTTATGATGATTTTGATCTGAATTAGAGGTGCCACAAGTGTTTATAAGGGTTGTAAGACTTATACAAGGGTCCTCAGCTGCATGTAATACGATTGGTCAGGCCCTAGAGTTGAGAACAGCTGGTAACAAGTCGAAACAGCCAAGAACTGGCAGCTGTAGGTCTTTTCGTCGCTGGGCAGTCGCTCGCGTAGCGCGAGGACCCCCTCGCGTGACGCGACCAAGTGTTTTACCAGCTCTTTAAGTTTCATCAATTATACAATTCAGTCCCTTATCTCTTGTAACGTGTTTTGTTCGTTTATTTGGCACTCTAGACCCTCAAATCTAAATTGTAGGAACATTGGGACTTTTATAAGATTGGGTATGTCCTCGGTTCACTTTGCGCTTACCCGAAAAGTTACGAAATTCACGATTACGTATTTAACCTTTCGTATACGGTTTTAATCATAACTTTCTCATACGTTCACGAAACTTCATGAAATTTTTATCACATGCTCTTGTGAGTATATTTTATCATTACAAAGCTTCGGGTTTGCCAAAAGATCACTCAGAGGTATAATTTCAACATGTTGACACTTTTAGCCCCTGTAGTTTGTAATTCCTCACTTTCTTTCATTTTTCGCTTCGTATGATCCATGATTTACCCGTCTAAGGTTATAAACATCATGTAGGGTTATTGTAGAGCCTATTTATCAATCGTTGACACTTTGAACCCTTGAATTCACATAGTTTCACCGTTTGTCAACTTTAGTCCCTCTAAAGTTTGTTTTCTCATATTCAAAGCTTATGACACGTGTCAGTACATTATTGGACGTAAATTTTCGAGGTGTTACACTTGCAAGGGATACACTTGGTCTAGCTGACTTTCCTGAGTGTTGATGCTGAAGATTAAAGTGCATTACTTGGTCGATTCCACAAAGACGGTTTACAGAAGACAGTTCACCAGAAACCTCTACCAATGTAGTATGCTTGAAGATCAAGACTTGATGCAGTTTTTAAAGAATGGAACCCTTATCAAATGCCGGTTGGAGTATTGGAAGATCAGCGGAAGATCGGTCAATTGAGCCTTTTGAGGAAATTGCACAACACCCAACACGGATATGCATACTTTGAGGGGGAACTATTATACAAGAAGCGTCAAGATACTACTTACCTGGATCATCGGTCAAGGGGGAATTTGTTAACACAAAGAAGATAAATACTTGACTGAAGATCGATTGCAGTTGCATTTTCAGCATTCGACAGCAACGGACAAGGGGGAATTTGTTGATGCAGATTTTGTGTCCGATGCTTGTCGAATAGATTAGTTATTATTTTACGCTGAATTTGTAATAGTTAGTGAAACGGTCAAACGAACGTGTATTGACCCGCTCGTTTGAAGTGGTCAAACGAGAGGGTTATTTGTTTGACCATGTGTGTTTGCTAGACAAATGGGTGTGGGTATAAATACCAACCCTTTGTCTCATTTGCAAATAGAGAGAAGGGGAGCTCATTTGAGAGTTCCCTGTGAGCTTCATTGTGTGGGGGGAGAGATCACCACTTGGTCTCTCCCCGGATGTATACTCCTTTGGTATTAGTTCGGTTATCATGTAATCGGGCCGATTTGTAATGTTTTACAACCGATTAATACAAAGTTGTTTGTTTATCTCTAATCTCTCCCGTCTTGAACCGATCTCACACGAATCACGGTTTCGGTCTCGAAACTCAGTCCTACAAAAACACTCATCAATCATGTAAAATAGTTGTATCAAGGACCTTTTTAATGTCTAGATCAATGAATCTACGCATTTTCTTTGGATCTAGCAGAGATCGTCCATTGTCTACTTTTTAGATGGAGGTGGAGCGAAGAAAGGAATGCTTGGAAAAGTTGGAAGGTTTGGGATGGTAGGCATAGAAGGCAATGGAGGAAAGGATACTTTGGGCATATTAGGGAATGTAGGGATTGTTGGTATGGTCGGCATCTGTGGTTGTGGGAGTGTGGGGATGGTGGGTATTTGTGGTTGTCGGAGTGTGGGGATGGTGGGCATCTGTGGTTGTGGAAGTGTGGGAATGGTGGGTATTTGTGGTTGTGGCACTGTTGGAGTAGCTTGCAGCAAATTGCGTGAAGCATAACACATCTCATTGGTTGTGACGGAGAATAGCGCAAGGGCAAAGACGTAAAGGTAGCAGGTAGAAGCCATTGTAGGATGACTCAATCTCAAACATTTACATCATGCTTTTGCACACAAGCTTCTTCTGATCTAGTAGCGATTGTTTCTTGTCTACTTTTTAGATGGAGGTGGAGCGAAGAAAGGAATGCTTGGAAGAGTTGTTGGAAGGTTTGGGATGGTAGGCATAGAAGGCAATGGGGGAAAGGATACTTTGGGCACATTAGGGAATGTAGGGATTGTGGGAATAGTGGGCATCTGTGGTTGTGGGAGTGTTGGGATGGTGGGTATTTGTGGTTGTGGGAGTGTCGGGATGGTGGGCATCTGTGGTTGTGGAAGTGTTGGAATGGAGGGTATTTGTTGTTGTGGCAATGTTCGATCAGCTTGCAGCAAATTGCGTGAAGTATAACACATCTCATTGGTTGTGACGGAAAATAATGCAAGCACAAAGACGTAAAGGTAGCAGGTAGAAGCCATTTTAGGATGATTGCAAACTGTTACGGTTCTTGATCTGGATGAAATTGTGAATGAGAATGCCTTAGAGGAGCGTATATATAGAGCATGCACTGAATAGTGGTCCCAATAAATAAATAAAAGCATATAAGAAAAAGTCAATGGTTTTGTTAAGACTACAATTGGTTTGTTGGAAACTGATATCTGGGATTATTATTGGGTTCTTAGGTCTAAGTTGTTAAACAATCTCCAAACAGCAAGAATTCGTTTATCAATATTCCTATTTTTAGGTAAGCTATATTTGCTGATAATTTGACCCAAACGCAATATCAAATGCTTTCTTCATGCTCTGCCTGCTAATGTAAATATGTTGTATATAAATAATCAAGCTTAAAAGACAGATTGAGAGTTAAAGCTTAAGTACTATTATTACAACGTTTTGACTAAACTTTGGAGAGCAGCTGGAACACAATTACGATATTGTCTAATTAATAATCCTACACAAGGTCATAAGGACAACATCCTAGTTCAGCTTGGATTGTAACTTGGTGGTACATCCACTAATTTGTGATGGGAGTTTTGGAGATTTCATATATGGTTGCGGATATTTTCAATGAATTGAATAAAATTAGGGACACTGAAAATCTTTTTTCTAAGAACGCGAAAGAACTTTGGAAGGAGCTGGCAGATAAAACACTTTGCAAGAAAACGCTAACTTTGTAACTGTATATTCTATGATTTTTATTATATTTCAATTTCCCAAAGCTAGGTTAATTGACATATAGGTGCACTCAAGATTGTAAGAACACCCCTTTTTTATTTGAAATACGGTTCTATATCGTGATATTTTGTTGCAGCCTGTAAGTAGGCAAAAGTCAAAGAAAAACAAGATTAAGAAGAAATCCAATTTTGGGGCAATTTTATGTGTTTTTCATTCAATGTAAAAGGAACTATACATAACAAACTTGGGAGTACATGTCCACCATGCCACTAATGCATGTTCACCATGTCATGTCCCTTATTTCTATCCATGCAACCTACCCACAACTATTTTAACTGGTGAAACACATAGGACGATAGTAGGAATATTCATTGATTAAAGTTAGAGTGAATTCCAAGTTTTGTCGTTTATTTTTATACCAATTTCAAGCGATGTCTTTTGTCTTTGTCTTTAAAATTAACGAGTTTTGCACTTAAAGTTTCAAAATCTTGCACGTTATGTCCGTTGATACTAACTCAATTAAATTTTTCTATTAAATCTGGTCATATGACTTGCACATGAGGGCAATTTTGTCATTTTACCTTTTAAGGACTAATTATATAAATTGTTGATGCATTATTTTGGTGTCTGTAACTTGTCTTATTTAACGATGTAATTTATACGGTCTTTTATATTATCGAGTCTGTAATTCGCCGTCGACCAAGTCGGATATCCTCCTATCCTACTTGTGTCCGACAAAGTTTGTCTCGTCCGTTATGTAAATGTTAATGAACAATGCATGTTGCATGTGATCAGTTATGTATGTTTGTGTGTTTGTATGTTACAGTTTGCAGCACATCACAATTTGCAGCCATTGACGAAACCCTAGGTTTCGTCGAGCACTACATGACGAAACCCCCAAATGGTCTAAACTCAAGGTTTCACCGTGAACAGTGACGAAACTCCTAGAGTTTCGTCATCTGTAAGGTTTCTTCAGGCCCAAGTCAGGTTTCGCCGGGCCCAATCCAGGTTTCATCACTATTGGGCCTGGGCTGCTATATAAACACCTCATAGTTTCACACTGAAACAATGAGAGCATAACCTTCAGAGAGTTTTACTTCAAACTGTGTTTGTATCTGTTTGAACCATTGTTCTCATCATGTTAATCAATTGACTGTGATTCATTGGTTATTTCGTGTTATTACTATCTATGTTTGGTTTGGCATAGTCACGGGGATTTCGCACTCGGGACCGTGTTTGTGATAAACAAGAGATTTGGTTTCGTTATCGATCCTCTGAGAATCGGGACCTATAATTGGTATCAGAGCATTGGCTCTTATCCTTGTTTAAAATCAAACATAGTTCGGTTTTCATCAAGTGTTAAAACTGGTTATTGTTGTTTTTCTGAAAATTGTTCTTGAAAAGTTCATGCATTTCTGGAAAAGTTTTCATAAAAACTGTTGATCTTGTTGGTTTGCTAAAAAGTTTATCAAAAACCTCGTTAGTTCGATTGTTCACGTGATAAACCGGGTTTTTAGTGAAAGTTTTAAGCAATTTCGTGTTTCGAAGAGTTATTCAGTGGCCGGAAAGTTCATAAAATCTGGGATTGTTCTTCATATCTTCAACAAACCTTCAAAGTGTTCTTGAGTATTTATTGAATTTAAAATTAAAAAGGAAATTGAAAAAGGATTAAAATGGATTAAATATTGTGACCATACTTGTTTGTTAAAAGAGGTATGTTGTGAGTTGAAAACAAGTGTTTTGTGTGTCAGTAAAAAGATAAGATTTCAAAGAAAATCTCACCAACTTTCACCAACTGTCTGAGACCTTATCCCGACGAAACCTATACGCGACGAAACCCCTTGAGTTTCGTCACAAGGATTTCTGACGAAACCCCTATAGTTTCGCCATAAGCATCTTCGACGAAACCCCTAGAGTTTCGTCAAAGGCACTTCGACGAAACTTCTGAGATCATTGTCATTTTAAACAGAGGACTTGCAAAAGTGATTTAACATTGTGTTTTCAAGTGTGTAATTAGGAATTATCATTCATATATCAAATATGAGTAGTACAAGTCAATGGGATTGGAGTACGGACCCACGAACAGGTCAAGATCAAACCTCGGCAGCCGCGTGGTTAAGGAATGTCATGCCTCCACAATCAATAAGTGCAAGTCAATGGACATTGGTGTCGAATCAAAATCAAAGCATTCAAAATCTGTTGCTTAATGAGAGTTAGACGGGTAGCAACAATCGCCCGCCAAAGTTGAATCACATGAACGACTATCCATCATGGAAGGGTCATTTCCATACTTACGTTCTAGGGCAAAACACAGAATTATGGACGTGTTTCACCTCTACGTACAACACAGCCCTCGAAGAAGCAGGTTCAAGTGCGGCGACATTGGCAAATATGCTTGAAGACGACAAGAAAGCATATGATTTAGAGAAGAAGGCGCTTGTTATTCTTACGCAAGCACTCCACAAAGACATCTATCATCAATTCTCTTATTGTACGAGCACGGAAGCTTTATGGGATGCATTGGTAGCGAGAGGAGAAGGAAATGCAGCTACTAGAAAGACACGCCATGATCTATTGAAGAAAGAGTTTGAATCATTTTAGTTCCTGGTGAATGAAACCCTAAATGATATGACTACATGTTTTTATCATTGGATTAGTGAAATGTATTCTTATACCGTTCTTGCAACTCAACAGGAAATGGTTGCACGGTTTGCTGATGCTCTACCTTCGAAGTGGAGTCCTTTCAATTCATTGAACTTTTAAAGCACACGGGCGTCTTGGATGCTGTTAGTATTTACGAGTTCGTTCAAAAGTTAGAGCATAAGAACGAAGAGGAAATTCGGAAAGCTAAAAGGATTGCAGTTCCTCAAAACACAGAAATGTATCTGAATGGTTTTAATCCTTCAGCTAGTTCTAGTTTCGTTCAGCAACCGAAGCTTCAAACGGCGTTTATGTCAAATACAAGCTCTTTTCCGTTTCCACAATCAGCTCCACCTCAGGTTTTCGATCCGAGGGCTTATCATCCGCCAGCACATATGATTGCTCAAGCTCATGCTTTTTCTAAACCTCAACTAGATCCGAGTGCATGGCTACCAACACCCCAACCTCCATCTCAAGTTACCACTACTCAACCTCAGTTCGATCCAAGTGCTTATCTTCCACAATCTCAACCCCAAGCCCAGCCACAACAACAATAGCAACAGCAGTAGCAAGCACATTATACCAACAATCCTCCACCCCAAAACACCAACACGGTCAGAGTTGATACCTCAAACCTCTCGAAAGTTAGCATTGAAGTAGCGAAGGAACATATGGAAATCATCAATACTATGGTCAGTGCATACTGCGGATTGGTTGCAGGTTAAATTGGAAACATCAATATGACCAATGAAGATTATCAACAAATCGACCGTGATGAAATGGAGTTGATGGATATAAAGTGGGCATTCGCAAGTGCTGTTAGAAGGGCAAAGGATTTCATGATTCGAACGGGAAGAACATCCTTGGATAGTAAGAAGGATACGAAGTACAGATTTGATAAGTTCAATTGTGGCGAAAAGGGTCACTTTAAACGTGAGTGCACCCAACCAAGCAAACAAGGCAATCAGAATCCATTCCGTAATCAGACGAGTACTTCTAATGCCAATCAAGACAATCATGAACGAAGGATGGTAGCGGTGAACAACAACCAGAACTAGAATCAGTCTGGACCTTCAAACACCACCAGAGCATTAGTTGTCCAAGCTGATGAAGAGTGTAATTGGTCTGTACAATTTGGGGAAGGTGATCAAGAAGGAGGAGGAATAGCGTGTTATGCAAAGATCATAAATCACATCAAGCACGTTCACAGGGAAGAATTTTCTGAAAGTGACGACAGTTCGGGTTATACCGGGAGTTCTGATGAAGAAAGTTCTAATTCGGGTGGTTATAATTCGGAATCTGATGTGAAAGAAGAGGGGAATTCTGATGTTGATGATTTATTGAATGAAGTAGAGGAGTTGAAGAGTCAGAAATCTATTCTCATCAAGAAGGCTGGAGTCACATCAAAAGAAATGGAGAAGTTCTTCTTAGAAGACGGATATTTTTCTTATCAGACTGCCTTTATGGCAAATGTCTCAGCCTCTACGAGTTAGGTAAAATCTAAAACTCCTGCTCCTAATGTTTTTAATGTTTGTGCAGATTTGAATAGTCATAACCAAAGTTTGGTTATTGAGTTTTCAAAGTGCAAAGAGGCAAATATGGCTTTAGCTAGAAACGAAAAGGATTTTAAATCTGTAATTGAAACCTTAAAGAAAAGTGTTTCCGAATTGACCAAAATTGTTTTCAATAAACAAATTGGTATTAACAATTACATTAACATCATCGAGGAAACCAAAAAGGAGCTAGCCATTGCCAAATGCGAGCTTGATGCAATCAAGCTCAAATTGGAGAGTTATTCTAACTCCCGATATGTGCTTGATCACATCATTGACGCTCAACAACTGAAGGGAAACAAGAAAGGCGTAGGGTATAAGAAGTGTCCTCCCCCTTTGAGACATAATTATACTCATATGCCCGATGAAGAAGAAATGCCACATTTTGAACCTAGTGTGCCTCTTGATTATGAGGAAGTTACTACTGGCCTAGGGTTAAAATCAGATAGTTCCACGAGTACCTCATCTGATGAAACCGAAACTTCAACATCGACGCATCAAAGTGCTCCAATTATTGAGGACTATGAGTCATCTGATGATAAATCAGATGTAAGCGATCAGGATAAATCACTTGATAAAATGAAAGGAGTAGACATTCCAATTGAGAATTACATTCTTTGTGATCCTCCTACTCCTGCTGTTCAATCAGTTGTCAAACAAGTGATAGATCCTGTCAAGGATGTCAAAAATGACAAGGAATGTGTGTCTGCTGTTAAGAGCAATAACGTGTTGTATACTTTGGTCGGGGATGTTAAAATCTATTCAGATAACTATTTTCCAATCAAAAATGTCAATCCATCTTCGATTGATAAAGTTTTTGAAGATAACACAAGCAAATTTTTGGGAAAGACGATCCCAGGGGTTATTGTAACTCAATGTGATCCAATTCCTAAAGCTGAAATCAAAAAGCAATTTGGAAATAAAAAACAACCGACAAAGCAACAACCTATTGCTTCTAAGGGTAAACAACCAGTTCAATGAGCTCAAAGGCCTAACGTTTCTCAATCAAAATTTGAAACAAAAGGAGCTCGTTACCAGAAGAAAAACAGTAATGTCAAATTTGTAGCATCGAAGGGTACGGATAAAATTGAGACTTTTGAAAACAAATCAAACACCGATTTTGTCCAACAAGTCAAGATTTTAAAACATAACAGTCAAAACTATTACACTCAACATACAAACGGGTGTGATGAAAAAGCAAGTACCTCAGGTTCTACGGGTTCGACATCTGTTCGTCGATCGGATTCTCCTAATTTTGTAGAAAGGAGAACATGTTTTAAATGTGGGGAGTTTGGACACATCATTAAAAATTGTACAAACACTCCCAAGGATAAATTTGTTGAGTAAGCACCACCTGAAAAGGTTCACCCTCAATGTCGTCCCATTTCACCAAAACATAATAAATAACTATTAAGGAACAAGAAACGAAACAGCGACGTCAAAATGTGAAAGCAGTTGAAAAGGCTTTAAAATCTGAAGTCAAATATGTTAATAGGGAACCAAGTTCTTCAAAATCGTTAAAACTAGAGGTTTCAAAATCTTTTCTTAAAAACCAAACTGGTAAACAAAAGCAAACTGGGAGACCTGAGATGGGTGAAAGTTTAGGGGGAGGTGTTGTGTTACAAAATCATCAGGAAATCGAGATCACTTTTCGTGATGCTCAGGGACGATCCAAGACCACTAAGGCTTGGGTCCCCATCCTCAACTGATCGTTGGATGATATGTGCAGGATGTTCTAGGAGGAACTATTAATAGTCATTAGATTGTTGATAGTGGAGCATCTAGGCACATGACAGGCGACTTACGACTTCTGTATGATGTGAGAAATATTAGAGGAGGCTATGTCGCGTTTGCTGGAGACAAAGGCAGATACATCACTGGAGAGGGAATGATCTCCAATGGTGTTGTATGTTTTGATAAGATCAATTATGTTCGTCAAATTGATCATAATCTTCTCAGTGTTTCGCAAATCTGCGATAAAAAGTTCACCGTGCATTTTGATGATGCCGGTTGTTATGTGCTGAAACCTGGTTTCAAAATTCCAAAAGAATGGATTCTCTTATCGGCTCCAAGAGTTAATGATTTTTATATTCTTGTTATGAGCCAGGCGATTACGACGTCTGCGCAAGTCACATGTTTTGTCTCAAAAGCCACAGAGAAGGAGTCTATATCTTGGCAGAGAAGAATGGGGCACATTCACTTAAGAAAAATGAACCACTTGGTGAAAAAAAATCTTGTGAATGGTGTGTCTGTGAGATGTTTTCATCTACAAGACATATGTGTTTCATGCCAGAAAGGGAAACAGACGAAGAAGTCTCACCCTCTGAAGAAAATCAACACTGTTAGCATGCCTATCGAACGTCTTCATATGGACCTCTTTGGACCTATGAAACACAAGACAACATTCGGGATGCTTATTGTCTAGTGGTTACTGATGATTATTCTAGATTTTCTTGAGTAGCGTTTATGGCATACAAGAGTGATACTCCTAGAATCCTCAAGGATCTTCTTACAATGCTTGAAAATTTATACACGTTGAAAGTGAAGAGGATCAGAAGCGACAATGGAACTGAGTTCAAAAACCGTGTGATGGATGAGTTCTTTACTTCTAAGGGCATTCTTCATGAATACAGTTCTCGCTATACTCCACAACAAAACGGTGTCGCGTAGAGGAAGAACCGGATGATAATAGAGACTGCAAGAACGATGTTGGTAGAGTTGGAGCTTCCTGTTCAGTTCTGGGGGGAGGCTGTGTCGACTGCTTGCTACACGTTGAACCGAGTTCTTACAGTTAAGAGACATGGCAAAACTTGTTTCGAACTTCTACAGAAAAGGAAACTGGATCTTTCTTATCTAGAACCTTTTGGCGGTCCATGCACTATGATTGAGCCTGATGGAAAGTTTGGCGCCAAAGCTATCGAGGGTTTCTTCCTTGGATATGCTACTCCGAATTTTCGTGTATGGAATCTGGCGATCAAAAAGATTAAGTTATGGAGTGAAGTAAGGGTTCAAAGGTATACAAGTTCTGTTAGAGCTCCGGATGATCCTTGGATGTTCGATTATGATGGGCTATTCGACTCCTTTAATCTGCCAACCTTTGACGAAGAATCTGCAACTGCTAGAATGCTATTTGATAGTGACAACGCTGCTGGCTTGCCATTGGTTAGACCTGTTATCGTTAACCCCCAAGGTTCTAATTCGGTCAACAATACGGTTCAAAATGAGGTATTTAAAGATGCTGCTGATTACAATGAGTCATCAGAAGATGATGAATATCATGATGCGCATGAAGGCACTTCAGCTCCAGTTGTTCCTGTTCAGGGTGCTTCTGTAGATACTCCTCATGTGAAGAATGTTGATACTGCTGAAGGGAATGCATCCACTTCGACGCCTATTCCTGGTGTGGAGTTGGTTGTTAGTCTTAATATTAACAATTTGGGTATTAATGCTCGAGTTCCTAAAAATCATGAAATGAGGATTCACGATACCCATCCGCAGCAGAATATCATAGGAGATGTCCAACGCGGGGTGCAGACGCGTAATCAGCTGAGAAACAACCAGAATCCTGGTTTGTATTCAGTTCTTACAGAATCTGGTCTTCAAAATGATTGGTCCTTCGCGTGTTATGTTTCACAAGAAGAACCGAAATCTTGGAAGGAAGCCTTAAAGGATAATTCTTGGGTTGAAGCCATGCAGGATGAACTGCAGCAATTTCAAAAGCTTGGTGTTTGGAAGCTTGTTGAAAGGCCGGAGAACTACAAGAAAATTGGCACACGCTGGGTTTACAAATGCAAGAAGGACGATCGTGGAGTAGTTATTCGTAACAAGGCGAGATTGGTTATTCAGGGATTTCGCCAGATCGAAGGCATTGACTACAATGAAGTTTATGCACCTGTTGCATGTCTGGAAGCTATTCGGATCTTTCTAGCTCATGCTTCATTCAAAGGATTCAAAATCTACCAGATGGACGTCAAAAGTGCTTTCGTTCATGGTGTAGTACAGGAAGAGGTGCATGTCGAACAACCTCCGGGTTTTGAAGATCCTGTTCACCCCGATCGGGTTTGGTTGCTCAACAAAGCTCTTTATGGTTTACATAAAGCACCTAGGGCTTGGTATGCAACCTTATCCAACTATCTTCTGGAGAATGGATTTCAACGAGGTCTTATTGATTGCACTCTCTTTATCAAGGAACAAGATGGAGATCTTCTGCTGGTGCAGGCAATGTTGTAGAAGGCGCTAGGCGCTAGTCGGGCGGTGAGGTACAGCCTAGGGATTAATCGGGATTAATCAGAATGGGATTTTTATATGTATTTTTTCAAAATTATATATATATATACCCAATAATATAAAAATAATACTTCAAAATTCACATAAATACTTCAAGTTTCAGATAGTATGGTTCGATTTTGACCGATTTTGACCAATTTTGACCGCCTAGGACCGATTTTGATCGATTTTGACCGACTAATATTGTCCGATTAATCCGATTTTTGACCGCCTAGGACCGATTTTGACCGATTTTTGACCATGACCGATTAATTGACCGCCTAGCTCAAAATTAGGCAGTAGATGACCGCCTAGGCCGATTTCTGCAACCATGGGTGCAGGTATACGTTGACGATATAATTTTTTGTTCAACTAATGATTCTTTGTGCAGGCAATTGGAGCGTGTGATGCAAGAAAAGTTCGAGATGAGCGCAATGGGGGAAATGAATTTCTTCTTGGGCCTACAAGTACAACAAACCGAGTCTGGTATATTCATCCATTAGACTAAATACGTTGGTGACATCTTGAGCCGATTCCAGATGTCTGATGCAACGCCCATTGGTACCCCACTTTCGCAGAATCACGGGATTACTCCGGATCTGAAGGGTGAAAGCGTTAACTCTTCATACTATCACGCTATGATCAGATCTCTCATGTCTTACAGCCTCGAGGCCCGACATCATGTATCCAACGTGCCTGCTTGCAAGATATCAAGCCAACCCGAAGGCCTCACATCTTTCTGCAGTCAAAAGGATTTTTCGCTATTTGATGGGTTGCCCTGACACCGGTCTTTGGTACCCTAGGGATGATAATTTTGACTTGATTCCATATAGTGATTCTGATTTTGGTGGTTGCAAAATTGATGGCAAATCAACAACAACGGGATGTCAATTCTTAGGAAATCGCCTGGTCACGTGGCAGTGCAAGAAGCAAACATGTGTTGTTACATCAACTTGTGAAGCAGAATACATTGCTGCCTCTAGTTGTTGCTCCCAAGTCTTGTGGATACAACAACAAATGCGCGACTACGGTTTTGAATTCCTATCTACTCCTATTTTTGTTGATAACAATGCTGCCTTACAGATCACTAGAAATCCTATGCAGCATTCCAAGACCAAACACATCGAAATTAAATATCACTTCATACGTGATTGTTTTGACAAAAGATTAATCGATGTTGTTAAAGTTCACACCGATCACCAACGTGCCGACCTGTTTACAAAAGATTTTGATAAATCACGTTTTTGATTATCTACTTTTGGTCAATGGCATTAAGGTGATACCCGAGTAACTTCTGTGGCTAATCGTTTTTGTAAATATTTTCTTTAAAAACTCTAAAAATTCAAAAAGATTTTCACCTTTTAGCATTTTAGGGGGGGTAAATTCAAGAAAATACAAAAACATCTGAAAATTTCAAAAATCCAAAAAGATGTCTTTACTTTCTTTCTTTCCGTTTGAAAAATTCAAAATTCAAAAAAAATTAGAAAATCAAAAATGAGTTTCTTGGAAAAAGGAAGATGATGATATTCACTAGTGTGGTCGGTCAACATGTTCAAAATGTAAAACAAAAAAAATTGAGAAATGATAAGTATCTCGTACTAACGATGTATCGGTAGGCTCACAATCAGACTAAAATGTGCAGGATGATACAAACCTAACATACTTCAAGTCAGGTGGGAACCATTCATTGGCATATGGTCTTGGTACCGAAATTTCATTTGAGAGACTGCCGAGGTTCGGAGATATTCGGTCTTTATGCTGCTTATCATCTGGGTATCATGCTTATCATCTGGATATTCGGTCTTTATGCTGCTTATCATCTAGATCTTCCATGATACCATACATACGTGTACATATTGCATACGACCTCAATAAGTGATCAACCAACACATGTCCAAACAAATAAGTGATAAAATATCACATTTATCCGGGAGTCAAGTTCGTCTCTTTGCTGTACGTTGTACTGACCTGTTCATGGACTTGCTCCTGTGCCCTCATGCATCTAAAATCAAGTTCTTCATCAATAAGTGATTCTATCACATAGGGCTTGTTTTCAAAAACTAAAAATAAGTGAGTATCTCACATTCTTTTATACGGTCAAATAGATGATAAACGGTATACTCACCGGTAAGATGAACTCTCATGCATACCTTGATACGGGAATGTGTCGTGAGTGGATGAACATCGACTTGTAAGTATAATCCTTACCATTAATCGTATCTCCTTATTATGATTACATCTGATCAGTTTGAGCTTATGTGGACAACAATAGCGATAGTCGAGGTAGTATACTTATCCAGAGCTTTAAACAGAATAAAAATCATGTTTGACTAAGACCGTAAGCTGGTATGATTCCTTATCCTTGAAATTCGCAAAAAGATTGCTTTTGTACAGTTGTTTATCCCTTTTTATATCTTTTCGATTAGTTTACCGGGCTTTAAATTCTGTTTTAGTGTACTTGGTGTTTTCTGCCGGAAGCCTGAAACCTACTTCATAAAATGTCCTTGCATTTGTTAAAACTCAATCAAAATGGAAATGTGTTCAAATAAACAAAAACTGTTCAAAAAGTGTGCAAAATTTCAAGTTTCCATGCCTTAGTGAATTTTTGGAAAAATGGTCGACGAAACTCCTAAGGTCGACGAAACCCCTTTATGTCAACGGAACTCCATGGTCAAAGTCAACTTTTTCGAACTTGGTCAAAATTTGGTCAAAACTGTTTGGTTTACGACGAAACTCCTAGTTTCGTCGAGGTTACGACGAAACCCCATTGGCCCTTTTAAGTTTTGTCATGGGCTAAATGTTAAAGCCCAATCCAAGCCCAATTTAAGGTTTCGTCAAGCCCACATGAGGTTTCGTCGAAGATAAGGTTTCGCCGAGTGGTTATGAGTATTTAAGGGGTCCCAGTGTCAGAGAAGTCATCTTTTTCAAACCACTTGCATGTTCATCTTCTCCGATATTCCATCTCCCATTCCTTTTACACCGACTCAATACCCCCCATTTTCTTTACCATTTTTCTGTAAATCAAAGGTATACAAAGTGCTTATCTTCATGTTTTGAACATTTGGAAACCATTTGTTTTATCTGATCGTTCGACAAACCCTCAGAAACCCCATCCTTGTTCGATTTATATTTATGAATCATTGTTCATTGTTTATGATCTTGATAAAAACTGATAGATATACACTGTTTTGATTTGGGTTGTAGACAACAAAAACAGAGGATTGAAATTTGTTTGAATGTTTATCCTTTGGGTGGGTTTTCGGTCAAAAATCATGTCGATTGAGCGAGTCTAGGTTGTTTTCAGTTGGTCTGGGTATATACAAAGTGTCAAAATTGTGTTTGTTTGCTGAATCGGTCATCGATTAACCGCCTTTCGACGAAACCCCTTTGAATTTGAAAAACCCCCAAATCGGCGAAACCCTAACTGTTATAAACCCCCAAATCGACGAAACCTAAGTTTCTTCATGCTGTACACGACGAAACTCCACTATGATGAAACTTTCGATGAAACTCCTCTGGTTAACGGTCAACGCTGACTTTGTTTGACCAAGAAGGTTTCGTCGTGAGGAAGGGAGTTTCGTCGAAGTGTTGAGGTTTCGTCGTCCAGGACTTAGTAACTTTTCTTTTTTGGTGCCCTTTCACAGTAGACTTGCATTTGAATGATAAATGTCAATTGGGCACTTGAACTTGTATTAACATACGTCTAATGCACATGTTATACCATTATCACTTATTGTGGATGTTGTACACATACAGATGGCACCGAAAGAGCGAAAACGCAAGCCCGCGACTAAGAAAGAAAAAAAATCAGAAGAGGAGGTGATGTCCGAGAAGCGTCACAACCAAATTGCCTTTCTGGGTCCCGAAGAAAAGATCTCTGAATTTAAAGAAATTACTCGGTGGATTAGAGAGTCGCGGATACATAAAGCTGTTACCTTTTCAACGCCTGTTTACAAGACACTCGTTAAAGAATTATGGAACTCTGCAAGCGTTGTACAGGTTGATGGAAATGAAGTAATTCAAGGGAGAGTGAATGATTTGGATGTGATTGTATCTTCGGAAATATTGAACGCTGTTTTAGAGTTGCAAGACGATCCGGATGCACCATCCTCGATTCCAATCATGTGTACGCATGGCTGTTTATTACGGATGAAGTGTATTGGTGACATCTTCAGTTCTTAAATCAACAAAGGAGATTTGTCGTTACGTTGCAAGTTTCTCTTGCACATTCTCATTCAGTGTATCAGCAACAGACGTGCAGGATATGATATGGCAGGCAACGATCTTGTTGGTCTTATGGTGGCTTTGGTGCTGAACAAACCGTTTAGCATATCAAAGTATATCTTCGCCAACATGAAAGAAAATATGACGAGGACTGGTAGTAGAATAACCGGGAACAAATTCTGGATGTATCCTCGGTTTCTTCAAATGATCATGAACGTCCAACATCCTAACCTTCCAAAAGCTAACGACGACATCTTGAAGATAGAACCTATGATCTTGCAATCTTTAAGGATAATCAAGAGTCTTGCATCCAAGAGATACAAAGAAAGAGATCCTCCTAGGAAGTTGATAGGTGCTCTTGGAAAACCAGACTACGTTGCTCCTGCAAATGTTTAACACCCTTGTTATAATTTAACGTTTATCGTATAATTTAAACTCATAATCATGTAATTATAGTCACAAATATACTGAAAATACGGGCTTGTTAAAAACTTTTACAATTTAAAGTGATATAACATAATGTGGTTTAATTCGTCGTTATAGAATATCGACAAAACAACGTTGCGGAAGCTTTGTTTAACGTGTGTTCGGTTCTTGCTCGATGCTTGATCTTCATTCGGGACTCTCGACATTCACCTGGGATCAAAACTAACTTAAAGGTCAGTTTTGATAATTAAATAACCAATATAACAAGGAAATTAGGAAAATCCAACATTTATATCTTGATCCACAAACAAACAATTGATTTCTGGCCTCCACCGTAACTTACGGTGGTCACCGTAAGTTACGGTGGCCCCTGAATGTTCATTTCCCCTACCGTAAATCAGGGGTATCCTACCGTAGCACTTTTGGCTCCACTGTAACTTACGGTGGCACCGTAAGTTACGGTGGCCCCTGCATCCAACCTTTCCATTTTGCCACTTTTTGACACGAAAACTTTCGTATCTTTCAAACCGCTTGTCCGTTTGACCTACCGTTTCTTCCTACGTGATTGTAATTTTATTCCCCACCTTATGAGGTTAAAATCCAACATCCTGTTTAACAAAAATTCAGACTTTTAAGTCTTCGGCTAATTACCCTTTTTACCAAAATTTGACCCGTTCGTAATCTATCAAGCAAACAAGTTTGTTTGACCCTTATTTCTCTTAAACCTATTAAATTCAATGATGTTTAACATTTTAGGGTCCAATTACAGGTTTATATACCTTCTTTAACCCATTTTCACTCATATGCTTATTTTGACCCGTTAAGGGTATTTAAGCACATTTTAATCACAAATCACTTTCATTCGATTCTAAATACATATGTCCACATTTCTTATCAAATGATCACCCACGACAACTATATATGTATTGGGTTTAATGTGAATATCTATATGTTCCGAGTTTTACCCCTCGGATTACCATTTTACGGCAAAGACTCATATAAAGCCCTTCGACTCAAGAATTTATGTTTTTCACTATCTAACTTATCCTAAGCATTTATATAATCATAAAACTTATTTCCGAACCACCTTTAAGGGTCGTTCATCCGAATTAGCTTACAAGGGCAATTTAGTTAATTTTTCATCATACTTTAACTACAAGGGTCCTTTAAATACTTGATTGACCCAAAATCCGACCCTTTTAACTATAATCTTATTTATAAAACCATGTGCTTCTAAAACACCACGAACATAATTCAATTTATTCGGTTTACCTTAAAGATAACCGAATATCTACACTTTAACCTTGTCTAACTCCTATAGAACTCCAAATTCTACATGATGAGTTGTGTTATTATACATACCTGGCTCGGATCAATATATTGACCCGTTTCAATACCTTGCCTTAGTGGCTGTGAAGTGATAGCGCTGTAAACATCCATATGATATTCATTCCTATAATCATATAACTCAACGAACCATTAGTCGATATTGTCAAAGGGTGATAATTTCACCTTTTGACCCGTTTATCTATTTAGTGATCTTCGTCACTTTAACTAAATACCAATTTCATCTATTATGATAATTTAATGTCTACTAGTGAAAATAAGTAATCGAGCGTATCGTAACGAAACCATAGTTACGTACCTTTAAAGCATACTTTTCAAGCGTGTATCACCTCCGGCTTGTCCACTTGATGACCCGGATTCTTTACCTTTAGAGTTCCATTCACAACCTAATTTAGAACTCTTTTTATCACCAAAAATCGGACAATTCATTATAATATTCAAATCTGCGTTTTTGTCCGATCTTTAACGTTTTACTCCTCACTTAGGCGTTTTAACAAACACCTAGCGGGTCAGATTTTTACATAACCATTACTAGGTTCTTGACATGTTATTTTCATCTACATCCACTTCAATTAACAAATCTATACTAAATTTTAACATGAATAATTTCGGATTCACCACATGAATTCAGATTTCACTAGAATAAGAACCATAATTCTAGTGTTTATTTAGTTTCTACAAACTAACTAATCACCTTCAATGGTGATTATAAACACCACAAGTATAATGCTAGATTTTAACAAGAAATCATCTAGGGTTTATCCCTAGATGCCATATTACTTCTAATTCCATCCACGCAAGACATAATCAAGCTCAATTTCAGTTTTTCACAATTAACCTAGAACTTGAGAATAATCAAAATACTAGAATTTTGCATACCTTGTGATCCCTTCAGTGAGGTGATCACTAATTCGTGTTTAGAACTTGATTTGGGACTGAATTGAACCTTCAATTTGATCAAATTTAACATGCACTAGGGTTTGGTGGGGAGCCAGTGTCGCCCCATGTGTTCTTGTTCGACCAGGACCTCCATTTGAGGTGTTTGGTTATATTTTTTTGTTTTAAAACTAATAATAATAGTTTCAAATTTAACAACATTAGTCCCTCCCCTTTTGTTTAACTTATATCTTTGGCAATTTAACTTTATTCATGCTTTAACACAAGACAACCAACTAACTAGGTTATTTATTTTCTAGTCAGTTTAGTAGGTTCGGGAAATCATAACCCGTTTTACTTTAAGTCCCGTTAAATTGGGCCTTTTATCTATCCTATTTTTCTTGAAAACTCTGATTCACTTTAAATAAATATTAGGATTATTCAATTTATTCCTAATATTTGCCTGTTTACTTTTACCACTAACGGTACTTACCGTCTTTAGTATTAACGGGGTTTAATTACCAAACCCGATTTCGGGGTGTTACAAGTCTACCCCCCTTAAAGAGGTTTCTTCCTCGAAACCTTTCTTACTTAGTTCATGGAGTTTTAAACTCAATGTATTTGACCTGAGTAATCTCTTAAGCATTACTCATACTTTAACCAATTGTTAGTATTACCAGAAAAGTATGGTAATATCCTTTCGGTTATTAATCATCTACGTATCTTACATGACATAATGCGACTTGAAATAACTTAATCTCGTTATTTCCACTAGTTTAATTACCTTAGCGATATCCATCGCTTTCATATACTGTCGAATTCTTTATGAATCCGTTACTTTGTCCCGTTTAAAGGTCTTTAGTGAAATCTTTCACTTTTAGCAACAAATTCTTTTATTCTCAAATTTATTTATTCGGTTCAGTTATACCGAATCTACCGCTTACAAGCAAACCAAATTTCTTGATTTTGAATTGCTGACCTTAACCGGTATCACTAACTAGACTTATTAGTCCAGTTACTTTTACCGCTCGCTTGGTTATAATGTGATTTTACCTCACATTGCATTTCTTGACCGTGATCGTATCACATCATGTTTAATTCATATCAACCTTTCATTCTCGAAAACATAACTTTTTCGAATATATCGTCTTGCGCCTATTAGTTTCAAGACTTGAATCTTTCATGCTTACTATTCAATTTCCTATCAGAATTTATATTTGTAAAAATGTTATTTCTTACTAAAACTGAATTTTAGTCTAACATTTTTCTCTTTAACTATGTCAATTACTCATATCAAGGAAATTGACAACCCATAATTTATTGTTTTCCATTCTCGTTTTACGCGGGGAATCGTAACAAGTTCCCTCACCTTACACAATTGACCCGTAGGTTCCTTCACTTAACCTCGTAGGCAATTTCCTTAGGCTTTCATCTCTTTAAGACAAGGCCCTTATGATCCCTTCACTACTGTTCATGACCCGTAGGTCATTTTGGCCCCGTAGACCTTTACACTAATTAATATTCCGTAGGTTATGATGATCCCGTAGATCAGCTTTTATTCTAGTCTTTATTCAGTTGTCTATTTATACATATATAGCTTTAAAGCATTCTTTGTTATGTTTGGAATCATTTAATTTTTTTTTTTGAGCTTTAGTTGACCTTGACCGTAGTCTAAGGTTTCATTTGTTTACTTTCGGACTATCTTTCCGACTTTACGACTCCTAACGTCATTTACACGTCAGTTTGTCCTATGCTTACCGTTACCCGGTTCGTACTTATACTCCTTTACCACCCATTACCCGGGTCCTTCTATCTTATCGTTTTTAGCTTTCCGGCTTCACCGGTTTGCGTCTTCATATTATATTAAGCGTTGTTCCTTAATTGACTCGTTTGACTCATTTTGGGTGAATTTTCATCACTTATGAATGTCAAACTTCATCCTTTATTTGACCCGTCCAACTTTGAAATGGTTGAACGTAATTACCAAAATTTACGTTTGCGAAAATTTTTTTGTCCTCTTTTAGTCATGACTCATATTCCGAGTCTTTTGACTTTCTATTTTGCGTTCCTGTTTCTCAGTCTACGCATGCGTTTAAATCCTTACCCACCAACCGGGTGTTTTACCGAAGTCGTTATTATTGCAACCCTTACGGTATGCATTATGACTTCACTTCGCTTTTATATTCCTACTTTGTTCTCAAATTTGGTGTTTTACAAAATAGGCCCGTTAAGAGTCGTATTTGCATTCTTCGGGTTCGAGTGTAAACACACCCCTCCCAATTGCATACCTTAATCATTTTACATTAATCTTTGTCCCTTCACTCGGGCTCATCATCCTAATGTAATACGCTTCCGTCACCCGGCTGTGCGTTTACATTATTATCAAATAATTTGCTCATTTGATTCATTTGGGCACTTTTTAAGTTAGTCCCATTCACCCCACCCTTACTACATCGGACATAAATGTGTCCATCATAAGAAGTTCATGGTACCACATGTTCACTACTTACTTGGCCAGAGTAAACGATCAACACCTGGTATACATGACATTTTTATAATTTTCACATTACACCCCATGTAAGTAATGCCTTTATTTGTTTTTCTTGGAAACAATATCCCGAATAGGTTTTCTATTCAGGTTTTTCCAAGTTTTCAATCTACATATGCAACTTTCAATCTCTACATATTTGTTGCATATTACTATTTATGCAATAATTTAAAACGTGCACCTGATAATGCTTGCTCTAACAGGCTCCCCTTGCCATTAACTATTCGCAATCGTTGCGCGATTTAGGTCCTTGGTGATCGTGCTCTATTTGTCATACTTTGGACTGTTCCTCTGTCAAATCAATGACTTGTTAGACTCCCACTATCTTTGGATGCGAGTGTCCTTCAACTAAAACATTTACAAGAGTTAATAATATCAATTTCAATAATCGCCCGTATTATAATACAAGGCTTTTTCTACTATATGCGTCAACGCGCGTATTTTCGTCAACTATATTAATCATTATAAATTAGGGTAACGTGTATTACACGATAACCCTATGTGTTGTTCACAACACTTTAATCATACTAGACTAGTATCATACTTGTACTTACCGGATTTGCGATTAAGCCTTGAACCGAACACCAATCTTTATTAAGAGCATAAGGTTTAAGTCCAAGCATAGTTTCCCCACCATACTTGAATCTCTTAAACCAAGGCTCTGATACCAAGTTTTAACACCCTTGTTATAATTTAACGTTTATCGTATAATTTAAACTCATAATCATGTAATTATAGTCACAAATATACTGAAAATACGGGCTTGTTAAAAACTTTTACAATTTAAAGTGATATAACATAATGTGGTTTAATTCGTCGTTATAGAATATCGACAAAACAACGTTGCGGAAGCTTTGTTTAACGTGTGTTCGGTTCTTGCTCGATGCTTGATCTTCATTCGGGAATCTCGACATTCACCTGTGATCAAAACTAACTTAAAGGTCAGTTTTGATAATTAAATAACCAATATAACAAGGAAATTAGGAAAATCCAACATTTATATCTTGATCCACAAACAAACAATTGATTTCTGGCCTCCACCGTAACTTACGGTGACCACTGTAAGTTACGGTGGCCCCTGAATCTTCATTTCCCCTACCGTAAATCAGGGGTATCCTACCGTAGCACTTTTGGCTCCACCGTAACTTACGGTGGCACCGTAAGTTACGGTGGCCCCTGCATCCAACCTTTCCATTTTGCCACTTTTTTACACGAAAACTTTCGTATCTTTCAAACTGCTTGTCCGTTTGACCTACTGTTTCTTCCTACGTGATTGTAATTTGATTCCCCACCTTATGAGGTTAAAATCCAACATCCGGTTTAACAAAAATTCAGACTTTTAAGTCTTCGGCTAATTACCCTTTTTACCAAAATTTGACCCGTTCGTAATCTATCAAGCAAACAAGTTTGTTTGACCCTTATTTCTCTTAAACCTATTAAATTCAATGATGTTTAACATTTTAGGGTCCAATTACAGGTTTATATACCTTCTTTAACCCATTTTCACTCATATGCTTATTTTGACCCGTTAAGGGTATTTAAGCAAATTTTAATCACAAATCACTTTCATTCGATTCTAAATACATATGTCCACATTTCTTATCAAATGATCACCCACGACAACTATATATGTATTGGGTTTAATGTGAATATCTATATGTTCTGAGTTTTACCCCTCGGATTACCATTTTACGGCAAAGACTCATATAAAGCCATTCGACTCAAGAATTTATGTTTTTCACTATCTAACTTATCCTAAGCATTTATATAATCATAAAACTTATTTCCGAACCACCTTTAAGGGTCGTTCGTCTGAATTAGCTTACAAGGGCAATTTAGTTAATTTTTCATACTACTTTAACTACAAGGGTCCTTTAAATACTTGATTGACCCAAAATCCGACCCTTTTAACTATAATCTTATTTATAAACCCATGTGCTTCTAAAACACCACGAACATAATTCAATTTATTCGGTTTACCTTAAAGATAACCGAATATCTACACTTTAACCTTGTCTAACTCCTATAGAACTCCAAATTCTACATGATGAGTTGTGTTATTATACATACCTGGCTCGGATCAATATATTGACCCGTTTCAATACCTTGCCTTAGTGGCTGTTAAGTGATAGCGCCGTAAACATCCATATGATATTCATTCCTATAATCATATAACTCAACGAACCATTAGTCGATATTGTCAAAGGGTGATAATCTCACCTTTTGACCCGTTTATCTATTTAGTGATCTTCGTCACTTTAACTAAATACCAATTTCATCTATTATGATAATTTAAAGTCTACTAGTGAAAATAAGTAATCGAGCGTATCGTAACGAAACCATAGTTACGTACCTTTAAAGCATACTTTTCAAGCGTGTATCACCTCCGGCTTGTCCACTTGACGACACGGATTCTTTACCTATAGAGTTCCATTCACAACCTAATTTAGAACTCTTTTTATCACCAAAAATCGGACAATTCATTATAATATTCAAATCTGCGTTTTTGTCCGATCTTTAACGTTTTACTCCTCCCTTAGGCGTTTTAACAAACACCTAGCGGGTCAGATTTTTACATAACCATTACTAGGTTCTTGACATGTTATTTTCATCTACATCCACTTCAATTAACAAATCTATACTAAATTTTAACATGAATAATTTCGGATTCACCACATGAATTCAGATTTCACTAGAATAAGAACCATAATTCTAGTGTTTATTTAGTTTCTACAAACTAACTAATCACCTTCAATGGTGATTATAAACCCCACAAGTATAATGCTAGATTTTAAAAAGAAATCATCTAGGGTTTATCCCTAGATGCCATATTACTTCTAATTCCATCCATGCAAGACATAATCAAGCTCAATTTCAGTTTTTCACAATTAACCTAGAACTTGAGAATAATCAAAATACTAAAATTTTGCATACCTTGTGATCCCTTCAGTGAGGTGATCACTAATTCGTGTTTAGAACTTGATTTGGGACTGAATTGAACCTTCAATTTGACCAAATTTGACATGCACTAGGGTTTGATGGGGAGCCAGTGTCGCCCCCTGTGTTCTTGTTCGACCAGGACCTCCATTTGAGGTGTTTGGTTTTATTTTTTTGTTTTAAAACTAATAATAATAGTTTCAAATTTAACAACATTGGTCCCTCCCCTTTTGTTTAACTTATATCTTTGGCAATTTAACTTTATTCATGCTTTAACACAAGACAACCAACTAACTAGGTTATTTATTTCCTAGTTAGTTTAGTAGGTTCGGGAAATCATAACCCGTTTTACTTTAAGTCCCGTTAAATTGGGCCTTTTATCTATCCTATTTTTCTTGAAAACTCTGATTCACTTTAAATAAATATTAGGATTATTCAATTTATTCCTAATATTTTCCGGTTTACTTTTACCACTAACGGTACTTTCCCGTCTTTAGTATTAACGGGGTTTAATTACCAAACCCGATTTCGGGGTGTTACAAAATGACAAATGGTGTCATGATGACAGCCAATCTGATAACGAAGAGCCGGAGTTAAAGAAGAGGATGGTTGAAAAGTTTGGTCCAGAGGATTCAGGTTCGTTTGAAAGTGATAGTGATGATGATGATGATGGTGATGGGGGTGATGCAGGTGCTGGTGTTGTTGGTATTTCCGATACTGGTGCATCGTCTGCTGGTGTTGCTGGTGGCACTTCTGCTGGTAACGACGAGGAGGATTCTGAATCTGATGATAATCTACCGGAACCTGGATACGAAGTTTATTACGATGAACGCGGTGTGAAAAGGATCAGGAGGATTAGACAAGAAGATGATCCTGAATACGTTCCTTCGGATACCGAAGCAGAGCGTTCAAAGAAAAAGGAAACGTTTATCAAACGAAAGAAGAAAGCTAGAAAGTACATTGGTACTACATCTGTGCAGCAATCCGTTCCTCAAGAGCCTTCTCAAGAAGCGCAAATGGATCCAAACCTTGAATACACAGCTGAAGAAGATTCTACAATGGTGTCGTCTCCTCCGAGGTCTACAGAACCAACTCCTGCAGTGAGTTCAACACCTGAAACTCCTGCAGTAACTCCTCAGGCACCTACTCGCTCCATTGCATCAACCATAGGTGCAACGACCTCCCTGCCTGCCGCGGAACGCAGGCAAAGTAGATTTGAACAGATGCAGCAGGATGAGAAGATAGATTTCCTATTTTCTCAACTTCAAGCTGCTGCAGGTCTGATCACCAGGCATACGAACGTGATCAAAGCTACAAGAGCTGACTCGATCAAGCAACAGTTGGAAATTAACACGTTGATGCCACTGTTGGACGACAAGCAGCAGAGATCACTCGTCAACAGGCTGAAATAGAGCAATTAAAGGCTGAACACGCTAGTTTGAAAGCTGCAGATGAAGTTAGAGAGCGTCAACTACAGCAGATGCGTGCGGCGGATAATACACGCGGTATTTAAATGAACCGCATGAAAGAAAGCAACTCTATACTTCAGAAGTTGGCCGAAGGTCTAAAAGAAAGACATGACTTTATGAAGCAGTGGTACGATTCTCGAAACACCACGATAGTTGATGGGGTCAAGAAGATAAATGAAGGCTATGAGTTTCTTAGAAAGCGCGTCAATACTCTGTGGAACGAACGATGTAAACCGCAATAAGTAATGAAGAAAAGGGATGACGATCCTGAAGATCAAGGGAACCCTGATTCTTCTGCTACATTAGAGCAACCTCCAGCTGTTACCTCTTCTCAGATTGTTGTTTTCAAAGCTTCACAGCTCGAATCTGCTCAAGGAACCTCCAGTGGAACAGTTAAAGAAATACAACAGATTGAATCTTTGCCTGGTAATTCTTCTGTTCCTAGCACTGCTGATCTTGCATTGCAGGTTGTACATCCGATTACTGGAGAATTACATGAAGAAGGAGAAATCATCTCGGATCTTTCACATGAGCAGTTACTTGCTCTGAACGCAATGAAAGAGATTGACGATGCTGAGATTAATAAAATGCCGAGTGAACCTGAAACTGCCGATGTTGAAAATATTGAAGAGATTGTGTTTGAAGGAAATGAGAAGAAATCAACTTATGTTCGTGTTGACGGAACGGAGTTTGATCCATTTGATGAAGAATAGATTCAAGAGAATCAGGAAGACATTGATGAATAGTTGAAGAATCGTACGTCTTCTGATAATCCGGCTGGTGCATTCCAAGAATGGAGAAAACATTTCTTGTCCAGAGTTGAAAAGCCTACACCACCGGAAGCACAGGTTGATTTCCTACAGTTTGAGAAAGTGAAGCCGCATGGAAGAATTCTTTGCTGGATGTTCGTTAAAGAAATCCATTGCGTCGCCATCAAACGGGAATTCGGTATTCAATATTTCTGATCATTGCTGAGCATATTGTCCTTACCTTTTTACGATGTTGCAGCTTTGATGAAGCTTGAGCTCATTAATCGCTCAAACTTCGAAGGAGCTACATTGTTCGACTAAAAGATAAAGTTTAACAAAAGGTCAGGCTGGGAAGATGAGTCGTACAAGCCTCAGTTCCCCATTTATCAACAAATAAAGTTCACTTTAGATCCAGCGACCAACATGGCGCGCTACAAGCTTGTGTATCAGCCCGCTAAGGTCATGTACAAGATCCCTTTAATGCCGATGAAGCGGAACTTTCTTGATGATATGAGGTTATGGTGTTACGAATCGGATACTCATGAAGCGGTGATTGTATTTAGATGGCGATCGTGAAAACTTTCGAATGCTAGATCCGATGTGGATCTTGAATATGCCGGGGAACGACATCAGCAAGCTGTTCCGTCATGATATATTCTATGATGACAATGATGCGCATCAAGCGTTGCGATTTCAGCGCGTCACTTGTTACTGCTTTTATCGAGAAATTCATGCGGGAAGCACCTGGATGCTGAAACACTAAAGGCGGAAGATCGAAGAATGAAGACAGTAACATACAAGGGGGAGTTTGTTGATGCATTATTTTGGTGTATGTAACTTTTTTTATTTAATGATGTAATTTATACGGTCTTTTATATTATCGAGTCTGTAATTCGCCGTCGACCAAGTCGGATATCCTCCTATCCTACTTGTGTCCGACAAAGTTTGTCTCGTCCGTTATGTAAATGTTAATGAACAATGCATGTTGCATGTGATCAGTTATGTACGTTTGTGTGTTTGTATGTTTGCAGCAAACTGTTAACAGTTTGCAGCACATCACAATTTGCAGCCTTCGACGAAACCCTAGGTTTCGTCGAGCACTACATGACGAAACCCCCAAATGCTCTAAACTCAAGGGTTCGCCGTGAATAGTGACGAAACTCCTAGAGTTTCCTCATCTATAAGGTTTCGTCAGGCCCAAGCCAGGTTTCGTCGGGCCCAATCCAGCTTTCGTCACTGTTGGGCCTGGGCTGCTATATAAACACCTCATAGTTTCACACTGAAACCATGAGAGCATAACCTTCTAAGACTTTTAATTCAAACTGTGTGTGTATCTGTTTGAACCATTGTTCTCATCCTGTTAATCAATTGACTGTGATTCATTGGTTATTTCGTGTAATTACTATCTATGTTTGGTTTGGCATAGTCACGGGGATTCCGCACTCGTGACCGTGTTTGTGATAAACAAGAGATTTGGTTTTGTTAGCGATCCTCCGAGAATCGGGACCTACATAAATAACTAACCATTTTATTAAAAAAAACATTAACACTAAAGATTCAAAAAAAACCAGTTTTCTTTTTCTACTCCATCCCTCTCCTTTTGTACTTTCACCACACCACCACCACAAACTCCTTGCACCACCACTACCGTGTTTCCAACATAACCCCCGCCACCTATTTCCACCATAACCACCACCATTGCAACCGCACCATCACTACCCATCCACTAACCACCACATCATCCACCCCTAACACATCAACTTCACGATATTTGAGATCTACATTTCAACCACATAAATCCAAAACATCACTTATGAATCTTTCCTATAAGTTTAACACCCAAAACCCTATTCATCTTCGCCAAAACCATCTGATTCAGAACCGTCAGTCGGCCAATAGCCTCCACTTGCTCCGCCTCGTCGAGCTTCCTGGCATACATCATCTTCGTGTTTGAATCTGGTCCTCCGCTATCGTTCCAAGTCCTCCGTTGCTAGAGCCTTTTTGTTCATTTCGAACCGTCATGTTCTTCATTGTTTGAATGTTAGAATGATTTTCAACATTCAGGTGGAAAGAGAGGGAAGTTAAGAGAGAGAGAGAGAGGAGAGTAAAGTTGTTTTAGAGAGAGAGAGAGAGATAGTATAGATTTATTTTATATATCTTTTTAAATATTTTACACACCCTGGATGTTAAATATTTGAACAATAGTCTGTGTAATGATGAAAAGATAAATATTCCCTGATGTGCAAGTCACATGTCAAGATTGAACAGAAAAATCTAATTGGTTTAGGGCTAAAGGACACGTGCTGTAATTTGGAACATTACGTACAAAACTCATCGATTTCAAAGACAAAGGACAACGTCTAAAACTAGGTATAAAGATAAAAGACAAAACTTGCAATTCAATTTTAAAGTTAATGGTTATGTTGGTTGTCATTTGACGAGGCTGTTTAGCTGCTTATAAAGGTGAAATACATGGGTAGATAGTAGGGATTATTTGTTATCCGGGAAAATTACACGTTTTATCCTTTAACTTAATATGATTTTTCTAGCGGTGTCCTTGGATGCGAAAACATACAACTTTACATGTTACGTAAATCTTTTTACGTTTTACGTAAAACTTTTTACGTTTTACGTTTAACGTTTTTACGTTTTACGTTAAAAAGTTTACGGTTTAACATTTTTATTTTTAACAAAAACGTTTTTACCCAAAAACGAATGCACCCAGAAAACGCAAACTCTGGAGGTGTCTCAGATATATTGTTATCATCATCGACTAGGGGGGGAAATAAAAAACCAACAACATCAAAACAAAGTGTATCTCACAAAAAAAACGGGGTTTGGCTCAGATTATCCGATAATCAAAAGGCTACAAAAGTGGGGTTGCAGGTTCAAAAAACCTACCCTCCGCCGTTCTTGCCGCGCCATCGTCATCAAAATCTACGATTTTTTTTCCATCATCGCCGCCCAATCCAACGGATCAAAACCCACACAATCAAGAATACAAATCAAAAACAGAAATAAAAAAACCCAATTCAAACCCCCAAAACATATAAAAAATACCCATCAGAATCAAGAACACAACTCAACCCCCAATTCGGGCACCATCGGCGCCACAGGGGCACCATCGGCGCCACAGGGGCACCATCGGCACCACCGGTCACCATCGGCACCACCGAGCACCATCTGGACCACTTTCAATCGGTCACCTGTAAAAAACAAACAAACCCACAGAATCAAGCAAACCACCCCACCGGCGGAACAACAACACCACCGACATCCGCTTCTCACCAACACACCTACCACTCACCACTCCCTTTCTCCTCTGATTTCACCTACCTACAACAACCAATACCGTCACTCTTCAAAAGCCCCCTTTTACTTTTGATAAGCAGGAAAAGAAAACCCTTGTTTCTCTCCAAAAAGCCCCCCTTTACTTTTCTCATTTATTAAATCTCTATGATATAATGATACCTGCAACCCCACCACTCACCACTCCCTTTCACCATCAACACCCCCACCCCATCAACACCGCCGTCGGCCATCAAAACAACACCGTCACCATCAACACCCCCCAACTGTCAACCACCACCTCCTGCAACCACAAGTCTGTTCGGAGAATTAACTCATTCAAACGGATCTTAAAGAAGAAGGTGAAGAAAAGAAACAAAATAAAATGGACTCACCTGAGTTGGATGCTGTTAAAACCACCGGAGCCGCACCTTCGGAGCTCGTCGCTGGAAAATCAGTTACCGGAAACACAGAGAACATCGTCGCTGGAAAATAAGTTACCATAAAAGATGGAGGAGGTGGTTGTAGGGTGAGGTTGTCGGTAAACGGGGAGAAGGAGGATGGTGGTGTGTGACGGAGAAGTCGCCGGCGAACGGAAACGAGGGAGCTCGGCGCACCTTCGGAGCTCGTCGCTGGAAAATCAGTTACCGGAAACACAGAGAACATCGTCGCTGGAAAATCAGTTACCATAAAAGATGGAGGAGGTGGTTGTAGGGTGAGGTTGTCGGTAAACGGGGAGAAGGAGGATGGTGGTGTGTGACGGAGAAGTTGCCGGTGAACGGAAACGAGGGAGCTCGGTGGGTTTTTGGGGGGTTGCGGAGGTGCTGGGCGCCGGAGTACCGGCTGACAACCGGCTCTGGTCGTCGGTGAGATCAAAATATGTGAGAGAGATGGTGGTAAAGATTCTTTTACACAGGATGAAATGATGGAGTTTTATAAGGAGAGATAATAATATTTTGAAGAGAGAGAAAGGAGAGAGATTTTAAATCTCTGGTGTCATTAATGGAAGAGAGAGAGAGGGATTTGATGTTTGGGGTAAATGACCAATATACCCTTTCTGTTGGCATATTCTGATTGGTTGAGAGTGGTTCTCGCGGTTCTTACAACTGGGGGTGGTTGGTATTTTAGCGGCTATACATATATAGGGTGGGGTTCTAGAGTGAACATTAGTGTATTTACGAATTGAGTGAACAAATCCTGGCCATTGATCTACACACGTGTATGGCCAGGATCTCATCATCAAATCGTAAAATACACTAGTGTATTTCAACATCAAATACTGGCCATTGACCTACAAACGTGTATGGTCAGGATTAGTTCACTCAGTTTGCAAGCTACACTAGTGTTCACTCTTGAACCTAATCCTATATATATATATATATATAGAGAGAGAGAGAGAGAGACACACACACACACAACTCTATCTACTAGTCTCTCTCCACCACAACCACCTCCCACCACCAACACCATCAACCCACCACCACCCGCCACCAGAAATACCCACCACTAATACATGTCAAACACTCTCTCCCACAACTCTCTCTCCCTCTCTCTCTATAGTTCTTCAAACACCACCTACCACCACCCTAAAGCACAACCTTCCACCACCCACCATTTGATACCACCACCCACAACAGACCCACAATCACCATCACAATAACCCACCATCACCATAATCTGCTACCACCGCCCATAACAGCATATGAATCACCCATAATCAGTATCGCCATAGCCTGCCACCATCCATCTTAGATCTCACCTGCAAACTCTAGGGCTTTGATGAAGATGCAGGTGATTTGCGTTGGGTTTCGGGATGATATTAGTGTTTCAAATTACTTGTAATCATGTACGTTGTGGTGGAGATTGATGGGTGGCGCTGGTTGTAGATGATGAAGGTGGGTGGGATGGGGAGAATGGGTTTTATCTAATAAAAAAAGAAAAAGGTTATTTGTATATCTGGATGTGAAAGACGACAATACCAATATATAGGGGCCAGATGACCAGATTCAATAAGAAATATTAATTGGGTTAGGACTAGAGGATGTAAAGTGTAAGATTTTGATACGGTAAGTACAAAACTAATCAATTTTCACGCGAAAGGACACCGTCTAAAAATGGTATTAAGATAAAGGACAAAACGTGTATTTTTTTTTATGATATGAGATGGTAGAATTTTGTTATTTTACGTTGTTTCAAATAATTTGTGCTACACTGCTACATGATTAATGAGAGGGGCTCCTTGCATGGGCTCCACATCTGTTAATTTGGATTCTTGATTTAGGATTCATGTCATGCTTTGATTCTTTATAGTTCTTGTGGAATTTACTTTGAAAGTAAATGAAATTTGAAGGACAGACGATGGCTAAAACCAGCGTGAAAGTAGCACATCAGTGGTCGTGGCATGATAGTGTCAAGACATGAAAGGACAACGAAATGGGTGCTCGTAATGGCCGCTCTAAATAAGATTGGCATAGCTACACATCAGCTCCAGGACGTGCCACTTCAGGCATCATCGACTGCCATTTGAATTTTGGTGCCGCACCCAATTGAAGCTAAACCTCCATGGCAATCACCTCTCCTTAAAAGAATTTTAGGACTACATGACTACAACTAGCTATATCCACACGTCAAAAGCACTTGTAATACAAAACCACAGATAGTTTGATAAGCTTTTCACTTGATAAGATATATTTATAACTCTCCAACACTTCCTTTATAACTCTCGCCCCAAGAGCCAAAGATGGCAAGGATATAGATCATTTTACATGGTATATTCTCATAAGGAAAGGAGGATGCAAATCTCTACGGGCTCATAATTTTTGGATAAGGATTGCAAGAGATATGAATTTGCCATGACGAGAAGGAATGAACTTAAGGATCACATATGCTCAATAGACATTGTCGAGTGTTATTTCAATTTGTTCAGATGCAACAAGGAAGAATCAATAGCATAATCATCAATATGAAGTCTTGAAGTTATATATGTAAAACCAATTGAATTCCTGAACAAGAATTGTACACGGGATGTGATCCAGCCGGTCATAGGAAGCTACTTAAGCGACAAAATTGATTTCAAACGAGTGGATCAAGCCTTGAAGCAAGCACATAACAACATGAAGCTTTAATTTAAGGGGCATGTTAATCAGAAAATATAATATTTTAACAACATGAAGCTTTAAAATATATTTTTAAAATGTTTTAACAACATAAATTTTAATCATTATAATTAATTTAACATATTATTTTTTTAGGACTACATCATTGAGGCTAGCTAAAACCACACCTCAAAACCACTATAATAATCCAAAACAATTGATATTTTTATAAGCTTCAGATTTTGTTGGTGCACTTGTGTCTGTACTTTGTCTGTATTTTGTCATGATACAAAACGATGTCTTGTGTAAGTCTGAGTTACGTCTTAGGTTTGTTATTATGTGTGTTCGATGTAAGTTTGTCCAAGTCAACCATCCTCCTGGTTTGACTTGGCCAAACAGTTAGCACATTGTTTGTAAGATGCTTGTGTCGAAGGATGAGTCATCGAAGGATTTTTTATATCCTTCGATGAGCTCGAAGGATAAACCTTCGAAGGATATAGATGGACCTCGAAGGATATCATCCTTCGAAGTATATGTGATCCTTCGGTAGGTTTCAGATCGATAGATGATCTTTCGATCAGTCTATCTGATCCTTCGACCAGACGATCTGTGTTTGGGTATATATACCCATGTAATGTGTTCACTTCATTAGAGAGAGAGAGACAAAAGTGTGTGAGAAGTGAGTGAACTTTGTCTTGTAGAGAGCTTATTTTCTGTGGTCAAGGGCTGTAACCGTGTCCACTGAAATACAAGAGAAAACTTTGATATCTCGTGTGTCTACCTTTCTCTTTGTGGCTTGTGTTCTCATATAAACTACCGGTTTGCATTCTAGCTTGGATTCCGCACTTGCTAGTGTGTTAAACATAACAAGGAATAGGTTTGACCTCAACCTCCGAGGGACCTACAAGTGGTATCAGAGCCGTGGCTCTTTTCCTTGTTAAAAACCGTGTTTATACAAGACTTTGGAGTGTTTTGGACAAAAACTCACATGGTTTAGCACCCGTTTTTAGTGTTTTTCTCGCATTTCTTGACGTAAAAACGTGTTCTAAACTAACCGGGTGTGTTAAAGGACGGGTTGGGTAACTTAAAAACTTGTTTTTAAGAAGTTTGATAATTTCCGGCCAAATTCCGGCTTACTCCGGTGACCGGTTTTCTGGACTTTTTAAGTTATATTTTAGTTGTCAAATCTTGTTTTGGCAGAAAGCATGGTCTGACCATACCTTCTGCCTTCTGCCGAAAGATTTCCACCAACCCATCACCTTTTCACCAACCTGTCACTTTTGTCAATTGTGTCAGTACAGATCGAAGGATATCCTTCGAAGTCGAAAGATCATCTTTCGATCAAAGGAAGTTCGATAGATTATCATCCTTCGAACATCCTTCGAAGTCTGTGACTTATCCTTCGATCCAAGGAATCTTTTCGAAGGATACATCTTTCGATTTACAGTTCTGGTTCGTAACATAAGGATCTTTCGATTGGAGAATCCTTCAAAATCATTGTTCGAAATTCAACAGTGATCTTTCGAACACTGTTGATCCTTCGAACAAGTATTGATCCTTCGATCCTAGTCTGTTTAAGTTTAACAAGTTTGTGTTTTTCAGGTCTTTCGATCAGGGATCCTTCGGCTGGTTGGTTGTTAACAAGGAGAACCCGAGAGAACTAGTGTAACAATCTTTTTTGATCAAAAATGAATTCGATGTGGGGTGTTCCGATAAATACAGAAATGTATTATGGTACTCCGTCTCCGGATTCTAGAAAGTATAGAAATACCAGTTTATCTCCTGCATGGGCCGAATCTCCCGTACCTGTATCTTCGCAAGCTAATGCTATATCTACCGGTCAATGGGCATTCGTATCAAATCAAACTCCAAGTATTCAAAGCATTTTGTTAAGCGAGAGTGAAACGGGAAGTTTGAATAGGCCTCCAAAGTTGATGCACTTAAGTGAATATCCGGGATGGTTTGATAGATTTCATACATACGTCCTTGGTCAAAATACAGAATTGTGGTTGCGTTTCATCACAGATTTTGATGAAACAATAGAGGTTGCCGCTTCATCTGCTGCTACGTTTGCCGATCTTACGGAAGATCAGAAGAAGGTCTATGACTTAGAGAAGAAAGCGTATGCCATTCTTACTCAGGCGTTAAGCAAAGATATTTATCATCAATTTGTCAGTTTCAAGACAACGAAGAAGTTGTGGGACGCATTGAAGATAAGGGGCGTAGGAAATGAAGCGACACGTCAATTGAGAAAAGACCTGCTAAAGAAAGAGTTTGATGGTTTTACTTGTATGGAGAATGAATGTTTAGGAGATTTGACAAGTCGATTTAATCATTTGCTGACTGAATTGGCAAATATTGGGGTTGTAACAACTTCAGCAGAGGTAGTGAAAAAGTTTGCAGATGCACTGCCACCTCAATGGAATACTTTCTTGGAAATCATGAAGTACAATGGCACTTTAGCTACAACAAACTTCAATGACTTTGCTCAACTCCTGGAAAACAAGAATCAGGAAGAAACTCTCAAGGCGAAAAGAGTTCCAGTGCCACAAAATCCTGATATGTATTATGGAACTTCTAGCACTTCTACAAAACCTTCTTCACACGCTCCAATTCAAACAGCGTTTGTGTCTAGCACTAACTTGTATGGCAATCCTCCTCCAACAACAGACATGTATGGAAATCCGCTTGAACCAGTCCCTCAACCAGTACCACAACAACAAAGCCAACGACCAATCAGAGCAACTGATATGTTCGGAAATCCATTACCTGTTCGATCTACCGGACCAACAGATTTATACGGGAATCCACTTCCTCCTCAACAGCAAGCGTGTTATGGAAGCACATCATCTGCTGGTCAGCAATCAAAGCCAAATACAGTACGGCTCGACACCTCAAGCTTTTCTAAAGTCAGTGTGGAAGTAGCAAAGGAACACATGGAGCTGCTAAACACTTTTGTGAGCGCATACTGTGGATTAGTGGAAGGTCAGATTGGTAACATTAATCTGACACAAGAAGACTATCAGCAGATCGATAAAGAGGAGATGGAGATGATGGACATCAAGTGGGCCTTTGCCAGTGCTGTTAGGCGACCAAAGGATTTCATGGAAAGAACTGGCAGAACCAGCTTGGAAAGCAAGAAAGACACCAAGTATGGGTTTGATAAGCAGGCTGTTAAGTGCTTCAATTGTGGTGAACGTGGTCATTTCAAACGTGAATGTACGAGGCCATCTCAACATGGAAACCAAAATCCTTTCAGAGGTCAAGGCAACAGGGCAAATCAGAACCAAGTAAGGAACAATGAGCGCACATTGGTGCCTGTCAACAACCAGTGTCAAGCAGGACCATCTAATGCCAACCAGGCACTTGTGGTTCAAGTAGATGAAGGTTGTGATTGGTCAATTCAGCTGAGTGGTGATGCTCCAGATGGAACAGCATGTTTTGCTGAAGTGGTTAAGGATTTAAATCACGCCAGTGGTGGAGAATCTTCCACCAATGGTGATGAATCTTCTGAAGATGAAGACAGTTCTGGTTATAGTGGAAGCTCAGATGAAGAATCCTCCACTTCAGGCAATGATCATGTGGATGAGACATCAAGTGCGTCAGTCGATGCAGATATTGATGAGCTTTTGGAAGAAGCTACATCAGGAATTGAAAGAAGATCTATTTTGGTGGATCAAGCTGCTTATTCTTCGTCTTCTCTCCATTCAGCCTTTATGGCTAATGTCGACAGTTCATCAAGTCAGGTATGTGTCGATGAACCCACTGATGTTATTTGTGATAATTGTGATAGATTGAGTGTTAAGTGTGGTGATTTAGAGGCAAACATGTCTGAGTTGCAAGGCAAACATGATGCTTTACAAGCTAGTTTGTTTGACTTGCAAGACAAACATGTTTCTTTGAATGATAAGTGTTGTGAATTGCAAAGCAAACACGAGGCTTTGCAAGAGAAATATGATGTGACATTCATTCACAATCAGAAATTGACCGTTGATCTTTCGAAGTTCACTGAAGCCAACATGTTTTATGAAAACCATGAAAAGGAGTTTAAATCGGTAATTGAAAAATTAAAGAAAGATAAAACCGAGTTAACTAAAATGGTTTCCAGAAAACAAACTGACATTAATTTGTATATAACTCGTCTTGAGGTAATGCAAAAGGAAATGGCTTGTGTTCTCATATAAACTACCGGTTTGCATTCTAGCTTGGATTCCGCCCTTGCTAGTGTGTTAAACATAACAAGGAATAGGTTTGACCTCAACCTCCGAGGGACCTACAAGTGGTATCAGAGCTCTAGCTATGTGTTGGATCACATCATTGATCTCTAGCTATGGCTTGTGTCAAAACTGAAAGTGAGGCGATCCAACTTAAGCTAGACAGTTATTTGAGCTCTAGCTATGTGTTGGATCACATCATTGATGTTCAGAAAGAGAAACGGGATGTCACATGCATAGGTTACAAGAAATGTCCACCACCTGTGAGACATAATTATGATGCCATGCCGGATGAGGAAGATAGAGTTTTCTTTGAACCATCTGTTCCTTTAGATGTTGAGGAATTTGCAACAGGACTCGGATACAAGAAGGAAGTATCATCAGATTCAGATGCGTCAGCAGATACATTTGTAACTGCTGAACAAAATCAGGATCCTCCAGTTGTGATTGAGGATGCTGATTCTTCTGATGATGAATCTGATGATACTAATTCAGCAAAGTCTGATGCGGTAATCAAAGAAGAGGACATACCTCTTGAGAATCATATTCTATGTGATCCTCCCGCAAAGCCCGCTAAGACTGCTGCAACCGAGTCTTTGTCTGCACAAGAGTCGGAGAGTGTGGATTTGCTGTACACTCTTGTTGGTGATGATAAAATTTATTCTGACAAAGATTTTCCGATTAAGAATGTAAATCAATCCCTAATCATTAAAGTTTTTGAGAATTCGACAAGTAAGTTTCTGGGAAAGAAAGGATCACACGTTGTGGTAACACAGTGCCCTCCTATCCCAAAGGCTGAAGTTAGAAAACAATTTGGCAATCAGAAATTACCAACAGAGAAAAGGCAGCAAAATCATAACAAACAAAAAGGAAAATTGCCGGCTCAAAGTCAAAAGAAGCCAAATCAAAAGAAGAAAAAGAATGTGAACTTTGTGAAATCTAAGGGAACGGACAAAATTGAAACGTTTGAAAACCAATCTAACTTAGATTTTGTCAAGAAAGCGACTGTGATGAAAAGAAATGAACCAAATAGTTCAAAACCTAGTACTTCGGGATCACAAAGTTCATCATCGGCAAGTCGATCACATGATACTTCGGGGTTTGTTGAACGAAGATCATGTTTTGAATGTGGTGAAATTGGGCATATCATTCGAAATTGTCCGTATCTTCATAAATTAAAAGCCAAAGAAGATGATCCCCGTGAATGAAATTACCAAAAACGATCTGTTTCTTCAAAACAAGATCCCCGCCTTGTAAAAGAAAGGGAAAAGAAACAGAAACGCCAACAGGTCAAGGTAATTGAGAAAGCACTTAAAACTGAAGTGGTTCAAAAACAATCTGTTCCAGTTAAACTAGAAAGTTCAAAATTTTCAAAAACTTCAAACAATCACGAAGTTAAATTTACAAACAATCAAACTGGTAAAACTCAACAGACATGGAAACCTAAAATGACCACAAATTCAGGGGGACCATCATCATTTCCTAACCATCAGAAAGTGGAAGTTATTGTTGTTGATGAAAATGGAAGACCCAAGACCACAATGGCTTGGGTCCCCATCTCCAACTAATCATGTGAGTTCATGTGCAGGGTGTTCCAGGAGGAACTATCAGTAGTCATTGGATTGTTGATAGTGGGGCATCCAGGCACATGACAGGCGACATGAAGCTTCTCTACGACGTCAAATCTATTAGAGGAGGTTATGTTGCTTTTGCTGGAGATAAAGGCGGATATATTACGGGTGAAGGGATGATTTCTAACGGGGTTGTTAGCTTTGATAAGATCAACTTCGTACAACAACTTGATCACAATCTTCTTAGTGTTTCTCAAATTTGTGATAAGCAGTTCTCAGTACACTTTGATGCAAATGGATGTTATGTGCTGAAACCCGGCTTCAAAATTCCAAAAGAATGGATTCTCTTATCGGCTCCAAGGATAAATGATCTGTATGTCCTTGATATGAGCCAAGCAATCACAACATCTGCACAAGCAACTTGTTTCGTTTCCAAAGCCACAGAAAAAGACTCAATCTCTTGGCACAGACGAATGGGTCACATTCACTTACGCAAAATGAATCATTTGGTGTCAAATGAATTAGTGAATGGTGTTCCTCTTAAAAACTTCCATCTTCAAGACGTCTGTGTCTCGTGCCAGAAAGGAAAACAAACGAAGAAGCGACACCCTACAAAGAAAATCAACACGGTGGCTGTTCCTCTTGAACGTTTGCACATGGATTTGTTCGGTCCTGTCAAGCACAAAAGTATTAGGAATGATCAATATTGCCTCGTGATAACTGATGATTATTCAAGATTTTCTTGGGTGGCGTTCATGGCACACAAGAGCGAAACCTTCGGTATTATCAAAAACTTGATCATTCAGATTGAGAATCTTTATAAGTTGAAGGTTAGGCGGATACGTAGCGACAATGGTACTGCATTAAAAAATCATGCCATGGCGGAGTTTTGCACTTCAAAAGGTATTCTTCACGAATTTAGTGCAGCTTATACTCCTCAACAGAATGGCGTCGCTGAACGTAAGAACCGCACATTGATCGAGACTGCTAGGACTATGTTGGTAGAGTCACAATTGCCGATTCCATTCTGGACTGAAGCTGTGGCCTCTGCATGTTATACGTTGAACCGAGTCCTTACAGTCAAAAGGCACAACAAGACCTGCTTTGAGCTTATTAACAAACGGAAACCAGATTTGTCATATCTTGAACCGTTTGGAGCTCCGTGCACACTAATCGATCCTAATGGAAAGTTTGGGGCAAGAGCCATTGAAGGATACTTTCTTGGGTATTCCACCCCGAACTTAAGAGTCTGGAATCTAGAGACTAAAAGGGTCGAGGAATGGTCTGAAGTCAGAGTACAAAGGCACACTTTGCCAGTTAGAAATCCTGGTCAGCCTTGGATGTTTGAGTACGATGACTTTTTCATTTCGATCAATGTTGAAGCAGTTGAAGAAAACGCTGCGGCAAGGATGTTTTTCGAGAGTGACAATGCAACAGATTCACCGTTGGTTAGTCCCATTATTGTCAATCAAGAACCATCTTCAGTGAATAATAATGCTCTCGATAATGAGGATTTTCACGATGCTACCGAATTGAACGAATCTTCAGAGGATGATGAATTCCTCGATGCAGATCAAGAAGCTCCAATAACAGCAGTTCATGGTACTTCAGAGGGTACTCCTCCAGTGGACGTCCCTAGAACAGCTGAAGCTACTGCATCATCCTCTTCGTCAATTCCGGGCATTGAATTGGTTGTTGATCTCAATCTCAACAATCTGGGAACAAACATTCCAGTTCAAGATAATCCAGAAACAAGGATTCACAATACCCATCCTCAACAAAACATCATCGGAAATGTACAGAGTGGCGTTCAAACAAGAAACATGTTTCGAAACAACAACAATGCAGGCTTGTATGCGGCGATTAGAGAATCTGGTCAACAAAATGATTGGTCTTTCGCGTGTTATGTCTCACAGGAAGAGCCAAGAACTTGGAAAGAAGCTTTGAAAGATAACTCATGGGTTGAAGCGATGCAGGAAGAGCTGCAACAATTCCAGAAGCTTGGTGTCTGGAAACTCGTAGAGAAACCTGCTGGTTACAAGAAGATTGGTACCCGTTGGGTGTTTAAATGCAAAAAGGATGACCGTGGAGTCGTTATTCGAAACAAAGAAAGGCTAGTCATTCAAGGTTTTCGTCAGATTGAAGGGATCGACTACAACGAAGTGTATGCACCTGTTGCACGTCTAGAAGCAATTCGGATCTTTCTGGCTTATGCCTCATTCAAAGGTTTCAAGTTATACCAGATGGACGTGAAAAGTGCATTCTTACATGGTGTGGTGGAAGAAGAGGTGTACGTCGAATAGCCTCCAGGTTTTGAAGATCCTATCCATCCCGATCGGGTTTGGTTGCTCAACAAAGCTCTATATGGTCTACATCAAGCACCGTGAGCTTGGTACGCAACCTTATCTAATTATCTGCTGGAGAATGGATTTCGCAGAGGTCTTATCGATTGTACTCTTTTCATCAAAGAACAAGATGGAGATCTTCTACTTGTTCAGGTATACGTTGATGATATTATTTTTGGTTCTACTAATGATGTTTTGTGTAGGAATTTCGAGCGCATTATGCAGGATAAATTCGAGATGAGTGCTATGGGGGAAATGACTTTCTTTTTGGGCCTACAAGTGCAACAAACTGAGTCTGGGATATTCATCCATCAGACTAAATATGTTGGTGACATCTTGAGCCGGTTCCAGATGTCTGATGCAACGCCCATCGGTACCCCATTGCCGCAAAATCACGGAATTACTCGAGACTTGAAGGGTGAAGCTGTTAGCCCCTCATACTACCGCGCGATGATCGGATCTCTTATGTACCTCACAGCATCAAGACCAGATATAATGTACCCAACGTGCCTGCTTGCCAGATATCAAGTCAACCCGAAGGCCTCACATCTTGCAGCTGTAAAAAGGATTTTTCGTTATTTGAAGGGTTACCCTGACACCGGTCTATGGTACCCTAGGGATAATAACTTTGACTTGATCGCTTTCAGTGATTCTGATTTTGGCGGATGCAAAATTGACGGCAAATCCACAACGGCTGGATGTCAGTTTTTGGGAAATCGCCTAGTCTCATGGCAGTGCAAGAAGCAGACGTGCGTCGCTACATCAACATGCGAAGCTGAATACATTGCTGCCTCAAGTTGTTGCTCCCAAGTCCTATGGATCCAACAACAAATGCGCGACTACGGTTTTGAATTCCTAACTACTCCTATTTACGTTGATAATTCTGCTGCCTTACAGATCACTAGAAATCTTGTGCAGCATTCAAAGACTAAGCACATCGAAATTAAGTATCACTTCATACGTGATAGCTTTGAGAAAAGGCTAATCGATGTTGCTTACGTCCACACCGATGACCAACGTTCCGACCTTTTTACCAAAGCATTTTACAAATCAAGATTTGACTATTTATTATTGGTAAACGGCATTAAGGTCAAGCAAGAGTAAAACCAACATCGGAAAATCATTTTTGTAAATATCTTTGTGTTTTAAATTTGTCTTAGTTTATTGATTTTAGGGGGAGTAAATCCAAAATTTGAAAATCCAAAAACATTGAAAAATTTCAAAAACACAAAAACAATAGAAAAACAAAAATGAGTTTCCTGGCGAGCAAAAGAGAAAATGATAGTACATCAGTGGTCTGTCCAAACCTCTTTAAACCTTAAATGAAAAACGATAAGCAGCTCTATATAAGATGTATCGGTAGGCTCACAATCATTTTAAAGTGTGCAGGGTGAAATAAACTTAAATCCGACTGAAGACCAGGTGGGAACCACTCATTGGCATATGGTCTTGGTACCGAAATTTCGTTTGAGAGATTGCCGAGGTTCTGAGATATTCGGTCTTTATGCTGCTTATCATCTGGGTATCATGGTTGTATCTTTTACCGAAAAATAATGGGTACGCAAGTCTGGATCTTCCATGATACTATACATACGTGTACATATTGCATTCGACCTCAATAAGTGATCAACAATCACATGTCCAAATCAAATAAGTGATAATATATCACATCTTTCCGGGAGTCAAGTTCGTCTCTCTGCTGTACGAAAGTACTGACCTGTTCACGGACTTGCTCTTGTGCCCTCATGCATTCGAAAATCAAGTTCCTCATCAATAAGTGATTCTATCACATAGGGCTTGTTTTCAAATCAAAATAAGTGAGAATCTCACATCATATACGGTCAAACAGATGATAATCGGTATACTCACCGGTAAGATGAACCCTCGTGCATACCTTGATACGGGAATGTGTCGTGATGTGGATGAACACCGGTCGGTAAGTATAAATCATACCTTAACGTATCCCCTCGCCATGATTACATCTGATAAGTTGAGCTTAAGTGGACAACAATACCGATAATTGTTATAGGATGCTTATCTTAATGTTAACTAATTGAACAACAAGAGCGTTTTGGCATGACCGTACACTGATATGATTCTCTTACCCTCGAAACTCGCAAAAAGAATGTCTGTAAATATTTATTTAATGCTTTCAGTTTCTGCACCTTTGTATATATTTATTTACTGCTTTCTGTCTTTAAGTTTGAAATATTCAAAAATTCCAAAAAGATTTTAGGTGCGTTTTAATATAAACTTTATAAAAGCCAAAAAGATTTTATTTCTGTCTTATTTTCGATTGTAAGATGTTGGATCTCGAGTCTTCGTTACCTGAAACCTGATTGAAAACCGAAACGACTGATTCTTCATAAACGGTCGAAATTTGCTAGTTTTGAAAGTTAAAATCCTGAAACTGAACAATTTGTTAAACTTTCAAACTGTCGGACGGTGATTGATTGAACAATGGTCACATGTGTGTCGTTTACTTATGATATTCCAAGCAGTTGTTCTCATTACGCGTTTAGATTTCTTGCATGTGCAGATTCTAAAGGCAAGGAGAACATGGTCGATGACAAGCTTTGGAATGAAGACACGACGTGAAGGCACTCAAATGATGAAGATGATCGAGTTGCCGCTGGCCATCATCAACACCACAAGGATCTCAAGTTGTGAAGATCAAGACTTTCACGAGCATAACTCAAGGGGGAGCTTATGTTAAGGGGGAGTTTTTCAGCACACTTCCTACATGAAACGGGGAGTTTGTTGGTACACTTTCTGCTTTCAAGACGTGAAGACTTTAAAGATCCTCCGACATTGAAGACTTGAAAAGACGTCAAAGACTTGAAGACATGAAAATCGAGACAAAGCTACAGCCAAGGGGGAGTTTGTTGGTGCACTTGTGTCTGTACTTTGTCTGTATTTTGTCATGATACAAAACGATGTCTTGTGTAAGTCTGAGTTACGTCTTAGGTTTGTTATTATGTGTGTTCGATGTAAGTTTGTCCAAGTCAACCATCCTCCTGGTTTGACTTGGCCAAACAGTTAGCACATTGTTTGTAAGATGCTTGTGTCGAAGGATGAGTCATCGAAGGATTGTTTATATGCTTCGATGAGCTCGAAGGATAAACCTTCGAAGGATATAGATGGACCTCGAAGGATATCATCCTTCGAAGTATATGTGATCCTTCGGTAGGTTTCAGATCGATAGATGATCTTTCGATCAGTCTATCTGATCCTTCGACCAGACGATCTGTGTTTGGGTATATATACCCATGTAATGTGTTCACTTCATTAGAGAGAGAGAGACAAAAGTGTGTGAGAAGTGAGTGAACTTTGTCTTGTAGAGAGCTTATTTTCTGTGGTCAAGGGCTGTAACCGTGTCCACTGAAATACAAGAGAAAACTTTGATATCTCGTGTGTCTACCTTTCTCTTTGTGGCTTGTGTTCTCATATAAACTACCGGTTTGCATTCTAGCTTGGATTCCGCACTTGCTAGTGTGTTAAACATAACAAGGAATAGGTTTGACCTCAACCTCCGAGGGACCTACAGATTTTGATATGATTTGGTTATAGACTATATCCCTGCAACACTTCTTTCTTTATAACCCAGAATGACCAATTCAATATATTCATTGGCGTTACTATTGCAAGCTTGAGCAAATTATTATCCAGCAAGATCATTGAATGGTTCCACTGCTTTTAATTTAGTTAGCCAAAGATAGTCATCAACTTAGCTGGAGGCTTTAACTCTAAAAGGTTTAAAACAATGTAACTTTTTGACTTAAAATTAACAATACCTTACAACAAAGTATATCAAACCACACAAAGAATAACAAACAAACAGAAAGTACATGAGAAAACACTCAACAATCATGTAAAATAGTGAATCAAGGGCCTTGAAATCTAACGAATTTTCTTCTGATCTAGCTGAGATTGTCCATTGTCAACTTTTTAGATGGAGGTGGAGCGAAGAAAGGAATGCTTGGAAGAGTTGTTGGAAGGTTTGGGATGGTAGGCATTGAAGGCAATGTGGGCAAGGATACTTTGGGCATATTAGGGAATGTAGGGATTGTGGGAAAAGTGGGCATCTGTGGTTGTGGGAGTGTGGGGATGGTCGGTATTTGTGGTTGTGGGAGTGTCGGGATGGTGGGCATCTGTGGTTGTGGAAGTGTTGGAATGGAGGGTATTTGTGGTTGTGGCACTGTTGGATTAGCTTGCAACAAATTGCGTGAAGCATAACACATCTCATTGGTTGTGACGGAAAATAGTGCAAGCACAAAGACGTATACGTAGCAGGTAGAAGCCATTGTCGGATGATTGCAAACTGTTAAGGCTCTGGAACTTGATGAAATTGTGAGTGAGAATGTCTTAGAGGGCTGTATATATAGAGCATGCACTGAATGGTGGTCCCAATAAATAAATAAAAGCATATGAGAAAAAGTCAGTGGGTTTGTTAAGACTACAATTGGTTTGTGTTAGAGATGATATTAAACTTTATTATGTTTATTATGTATAAGTATTAGAACTTGTAAATTTCCGGTATTATGATCACTTATGTAATGGATGATAAGCGGGTTAGATAAGCGGGTATAATTCAAACTGCAAGGCAGTTATTCCCGCCATTATTAACCGCCAAATATTTAGGCATATAATCTTGATTGCCGGCACTAACTTCTGGTATCAAGACATTCAGTTTCATACGAATTGTCCAATTGTTTCTTTTGAACTTCCTGCATTCATATCATCTTTCTAAACATTCAATTCGGTTTCACCATGAATATGAAGGCATCCATATCTCAATCTTCCGCTGCAAATATGATGTCTGATTCCCAACATAGTGGTATCGGAGCACCATTGGGAAGGAAGACAGAAATCAAAGCCACGTCAACCATGTTGCCATGTCAACACTGCATTGACGAAGAGAACGATAAAGAAAAACGAATTCCTCGAGTGACACTTTGTTACTATTGTCATCAACCAGGGCACCAGATTTATTCGTGTATGGCAAAGGAAAACGATGAAGCGACCCAACTGATTCATCATGCAGTGAACGTAGGAATACAGAAACAAGGAGTGATCAATGATCATCAAGAGATGATTGTTATCGGTACCGAAGGAGGCCAATGGGGCGACATCTGGTACGTGAGTCCTGTATTTTCCCATCATATTGCTTGGAAATCTGAATGTGTTTAAACGTATTAAACACATAGTTGGGGTCCATACAACATCCGGTAAAAATAATTTCTTATTTACTCGAGGGGTGGGGGCGGTAGAAATAAAATCAAGCAACGAGACAATGAGAATACAAAGTGTATTCTACACTCTGGAATTAAATCGGAACGTGTTGAGTTTGGACCAACTAACATTGCAAGGTTACACCGTTAACAAATCGGGTGACACTTGCAAAATTTTTCCCATGTTCTCAACACCGGTCATTAATTCCGTGAATGATATGAACGGCTTGACAAAGGAAGAGGATATCAGACTAAAAGAAAAACAGGGAATTATTGACGTGAGTACAGTGGATGATAAATTTAAAGAAAGATATCTTAACTCTTATTTTGAAGACTTGAATCTGTCATCACAAGACACGGATTGGAGTTTGATGATTATCAAGGCCATGGAGTTCCATGATTTAGCTGATTGTAAATCCTTACTTGACATGATAGATCACAGGGAGTTTGTATTAAAATAGAAACATGTTTTGGAGGCAAAGTTTGAGGAGATGGTGACGTGGTTCTTAAACGTCAAAATGCAAATCTCGTCAAGGTCGATTCCTCCTTATACACCGAATAAAGGAAAGATAGATTTTCTGGGTTTATACGTGATAGTGGAACGAGATGGTGGCTACCGGAGTGTCACAAATGACAACTTATGGCAAGTGATTGCTAAGGATATGGGATACGATTACCACGACGGTGAATACATGATAATGATCTATGTTATGTATCTCGATGTCTTAGCATATTATTACAAGTTTAAGACGGTTCAGGAGAAGGTGTGTGACAAGGAGGTGGTGAAAGAAGGAGAAGGTTCATCATTCGGCTGCCATGAGAGGAGGAAAAGTGCTGGTGATGCTCAAGACAAGGCTGTTTCGGAACATTATGCTCTCTATGCCGGAAACGAATGGGAGGATACATGGAACCAGCAAAAGAAACGGAGGCGCTTTGATTTCAATCATGCGAAGAAGGCCGTTGAAGAAGCAAACAGGAGCGTCATGCTGCATGCTAGGAAACATAAACAAGTTTAAGGGGGGGGGGGGGGAGGGGGGTTATGTTAGAGATGATATAAACTTTATTATGTTTATTATGTATAAGTATTAGAACTTGTAAATTTCCGGTATTATGATCACTTATGTAATGGATGATAAGCGGGTTAGATAAGCGGGTATAATTCAAACTGCAAGGCAATTATTCCCGCCATTATTAACCGCCAAATATTAAGGTATATAATCTTGATTCCTGGCACTAACTTCCGGTATCAAGACATTCAGTTTCATACGAATTGTCCAATTGTTTCTTTTGAACTTCCTGCATTCATATCATCTTTCTAAACATTCAATTCGGTTTCACCATGAATATGAATGCATCCATATCTCAATCTTCCGCTGCAAATATGATGTCTGATTCCCAACAGTTTGTTGGAAACTCATATCGGGGATTATTATTGGGTTCTTAGGTCTAAGTTGTTAAACAATCTCCAAACAACAAGAATCCGTTTATCAATATTCCTATATTTAGATAAGCTGTATTTGCAGATAATTTGACCCAAACGCAATCTCAAATGCTTTCTTCATGCTCTACCAGCTAATGTAAATATGTTGTAAATATATATATATAAATCTGAATAGGCAGTTCGAATGATAATAATCATGCTTAAAAGATTGATTGAGTGTTAAAGATTAAGTACTATTATTATAACGCATTCACTAGACTTTGGATAACACCTGGAAGACACAATTACGATATTGTCTAATTAATATTCCTACACAAGGTCATAAGGACAACATCCTATTTCAGCTTGGATTGTAACTTGGTGGTACAGCCTGTCACGCCCCGAAATTATCAGAGCTGGCGTGACTGGACTGGTATCTTCATTGCACAGCGGAATCAAATATGCTAAGACTTCTAGAAAATTGAACGCCCACTAAGTACTCGACTCCACATGGTTCTCTAATTCCAACCGTGCCATAATTTCTGCAATGCAACCTGAGAAAGAAACATGCGAAAAAGTCAACATAAAGTTGAGCGAGTTCATAGTTTGCTTGTAAAAGATTTGAAATAAATCTTTTTGAATAACCGGTCCTTGAAGTATTGTTGAGAAAACCAATATAAAATCATTTTCGTGCCAAGTTACATGGAAACTTTGTATTTGTAACGCATTATGTTCGTAAAACCATGTATTTATAAACTCCCGTATTTGTAATGTTCGTATAACCGTCAATGCCCACCCTGACTTTGACTCCATGCCCGCATAATCCTAGGTTTTGAATTTGTATAAAACCTTTAAAGTATGTCCTGTATGTATAAATGTCCCTGGTATGTATCAATTAAGAAAAAGAGATCACCAATGGGTTGCAAAGCCACTGGTATGTGTGAAGTGATGCAGGAAAACTCAAACCTAGCAAATTTGTACCGGGCCTCGGCTGTAAGACACAGTCACCTCTATGGGCCGCCCCCTGGCCTCATGGGTGTGGGCTCGCTACACCCAAATAGATCTATCACTCATGTCCCTCGGTCCTACGATGAGGATTAATGGCTTTAAGTGTTGTACCCACCACTCACATGATCTGAACGTCCAAACCCTCCTTAAGCTAATCATACCATGTAATAAAATGTCCGTAATAATTGTAACCTGTATTTTACCCCAGCCACTAAGGCTGAACCTCCCCAGCCACTAAGGCTGAACCTATATATTATCACCAGACGATCCATCCCTAGTCATGAAAATCACTCACATTTCGATAATACGCATTTGTTTTGTAAAAGCCGGTATATTTAGTATAATTCATTCGTAAATCATTTGAGTTTCCTCGAAATCCATTCGTAATATGATTTAGAAATATGAGTTTTCGTTCGTTCAAAAGCTTTGTATGTTCTTGCACAACGTGCTTTGTCTAAAGATATGCAGTCTCTGTTCATCGAGAACTTTGTGTGTTTTCTGCAAAACATGCATGTCTTTCCACCCCGAAAACATTTATAAAAATGTAAAACTAGAAAAAGTGGGGGTTATGAACTCACCTGAATTGTCTTGTGCAAAGCGAGCTAATTACGACTCCGTGATGTCGTTTCCAAGATGAGACTCGCTGGCGTGCATTCTACAATATTCCTAACACGGAATATCTAATAAGTTTCTAAATAAAAGCGGTAACTAAACTACGTGTCACCGAGCTCTACCGAATCGTTGACCGAACGATTCGACGGTTTGTTGTTAACTTGGAAGAAGCAAAGGAGTTATGCTTGCATAGTTCGTTTATTCATTGGTATTTAAGAAGTCTTGAAAAGACTTAGTTTTCGAGAGGTTTAAAATATGTGAATATTTATATAAAAGTATATAAATATATTGTTATAATCGCGTTAGTTGTCTCGAGAAATCGTATGTGTATAAAAGAATATTTATACGAAAATAATATATAACAAACTCGTATTATATATCGTGTTTCGTATGATCTTAGCCAAAATATCCGTATATGCCGTTTAGGCGTATAAAATAAATATGAAAAGTTATATTTATTTTATAAAAGGATCGTCGAGTTGTTTGAAATAAATAGATAAACTATATTTATTTTATAAAAGTATACGAGTCGTTTGATGTTTGAAATAAATATAAAACTATATTTATTTTATGAAACCAAGGCGTGTTCTTCGTTTGAAATAAGTAAGCAAGCTATATGTAATTGGATAAACGAAATCGGGTTTTGGCGTTTGAAACAATATAAATGATTATATTGATTTCGTAAAAGACTTGTCGACTTTTTGGAGTTTAAAATAAATATAATAACTATATTTATCGTCGTACATAATGTCCGAAGTAAGTATAAAAACTATTCTTTTTGTTTTTATAAGAGAATTCGAGCCGTTAAACGTTTGAAACTAAATATAAAAATTATTATATTTATTTTGTAAAATACTTAGCGTTATTGACACATTTGTAAATTATAAAGTGTCGTTGAGAAAATGTGCATCCGCGTCTTGTTTTATGTAGGTCGTTTGGATAAAAAAAACGTGTTTTCGTTTTAAGGGTTTTCTCGAAAAACGGGCAGAGTTTCCTCTGTTTTTGGACGCCCCCGACTGTCGTTATTTTCAAAATTCAACAATATAATTAATAGTCAATCATTAATATAAACACTAATTCAGTTCGGTTCGAGCTCGTTCACGAAAGATTAAATCTATAAAAACACAATATTAAACGCGCCATTAATTTTACCAAGTCCTTATGTTGAGCCGCTTGACTGAGTTGACCGAGTAAACTGAGTTGACTCGGTTTGACCGAGTTGAACTGAGTCGAGCCGAACCGCACTAAAACTGAATCTAGCCGTGTCGGACCCGAACCGCGAACCCTTGACCCGTATTAACTCTGACTTGCTTTGACTGAACCCGAACGACATAGATCTGACCCGGACCGAAACCGAGACTCGAGCCGTAACATAACCCGAGCAACCAAACCATCAAGTCTGAACCGTGGGTGAACCGAACCCGAACCAAAACCCAACCCCAAGTCTGAAATGGAACCGAGCCACCTGTCGGACAACCTCCATTCCGCCGCCATCATCATCATTACAAACAGCAACATTTCATCATCATTCATCGAACCAAAAACAAAAAAAAAATGAATCGAACGGGGGGTATCTTACTGTGAAGCTCGACAGACCGGAACACCGCCGCCACTGCCGCCGCCGTGAGCGGCGGCGCTGCTCCTTCTCCGCCATTCTTTCTCTCCCTCTTCTCGGTGCTTCTCTCTCTCTCTCTGGTCTCTCTCTCCTCTTACTCTCTCCCGTCTCTGTTCGTGTCGCCGTCGCACCACCATCGGACTGTGGTGGTGGTGGTCGTTCCTATTGCTCGGAAGAGGGGGGGGACAGGTAGGTGGGTGTTGTCGGTGAACAAAGAAAAGGAGACCGGTGACCTACCGGTGATGCTCCGGTGGTCGGGTCAGACGAACGAGAGGAAGAGGGGAAGGGTTTTGGGTGTTGTGTGAGTTGTTTGTGTATGTAAAGAAGAAAGGTGCATATCCCTTCTCTTTTTGTCCAGTAGAAATCGATAGAGGGAGTGTTTTGAGAGATGAGTGGTTTGGTGTAATCTGCTATACAACCGAGAGGGAGGGAGGAAAGATTGAGGGTGTGTGTGTATTGTCAAATGTTAGGTGTTTTATAGAGATTGATGATATCTTGGGGATCTTGAGATCTTGCACAAAATATTTTGTATAGATTTATTATAGATTTGGTAAGATTTATGAATCTTGTGAAGATTTTGTATAGATCTTGTATAGATCTTGCATTATGTGCAGGTTTAGGCTTGTGGGTGTTGGGCTTGGGCCCAGGGCCCACAAGCCCATCTCAGGTGTAAGTGGCCCGTAATTCCCACGAGACACATTTTTAAAACCGAAATCACCGTAGCCTAGTAAAATAATATTTCATGCAAAAGTAATGTCGGTATCCGTCGTAGTCGCGTTCGTGCGTTGATGACGGTAATAATCGCGAAAAAAAATTCATCGTTGCCGTCTTTTATCCGTTTTTCGAGCCAGTTTCAACTACGATTGCTAAAATTTAATTATGAAGCTAGAATATATCGTAAAAATTTAATATTCGCCGGCGTTGTCAGTATTATGTACGGTATCAGTTCGTTGTCGCGTAATATTCCGCAGATTTTTCCGTAAACCACCATTCGCGCACTGTAAAGCCGGTCATCCGTTTCTATGCACTTCAAAGGCCTAATTAAGTTAATTTGTGCTGTAAACATTATTTATTATCGCGTTAATCACCTGTTAATCACGAAATTATGGGCCGTAAATCACAGGTTGTCACATTCTCCCCCTGTTACAGAAATTTCGTCCTCGAAATTTGGACTGTGTTATCTCCTCAGAATTGTGTTGTTCGCAGGTAAGTCCGAATAATAACAAAGTGAATGACCGCGTAATCGAAACAAGACTTATTCGAATCATGTGAATTTAATGACATTCCTCAACAATAAGGACACAATGGTTTACAATAAGTGTGTTTCAGCAAATCGATGTCAAAGGAAACAAGTCGTATAGATACAGTCACTAGTGTGACTAAGTCAACAGGGACCCAACAATGAACAAGAACTTCGACCAATTGAGTTCCATATGAACATTTATAACGTGTAAATGAGTTTTAGAAGCAATAACACCCATTGGATGAACTTAGACTCAACAATCTCAAATGTAATAGTTTGCATGGAACGCTCGATCGTGATCAGCGCAAGCTGCAAGTCACACCGACGCCACAAGGTGTCGCAATGAATGAAACAATTCAATAATAGCGGTGATCAAACAAATTCACTATGTTTGAAGTCAAGCGAAAGTACAATGAAGCAAATTGAAAATTTGATTCAAACGACATCATAAGATTTTCAATTGAGGATGGAACATCAAAGAATTAATGTTTTCGATCGAAGATAAAGAAACAATAAATATCGTAAAATATTCGATCGATGTTGAAAGAACCGTTAGTAGGTACACCGGAATATGCAATGAATTTTGTTTACCATCGTCTTAACACACGATTGTGTTAAGGCTGCTTTAATATGATAATTTAAAGCGGATTTAAAACAAATCAATAAACAAATATTTAAATCCGTGCATGAGATATGTAAACGAGTTTAGCGCAAGCTTCAAATAAGTGACACCACCACCACAAGGTGTCGAAATCAACAAACAATTTAATGGAGTCGAATACCAAACAAGTTTACCACGACTCGGAACAAATGAAGTGCTCGTTAAAATTGATTTGAATATGATGTTCCCAATACATCATATGGTGTCCTGAATCGAATATGTGTAATGAACAAGTTCAAACAAACGAACTTGGTTTCGACGCAATCCGACAATAAATACGTGTATCGACAAGAAAGACTTTCGGCATGGTCACAACGAAAAACCATGTATGTAACTTGAAAAGAAAATAATTTTCAAGAAAATGTGTTGACTTGATAACAAAGGAGCCAATAATTACAATAATACGGGTCATTCGAATCACAAATCAATAATTAGGCTTAGCGAAATAATATTGGAACTTTGATGAAACACTTATTCGAAACGAAACCACATGCGTAACAAACAATGCATGCGTAACATATGAATTTTTCAAGAAAGAAGCAAATGAATATTCGCTATAATGAAAGAGATGATGGTGACACAATGACCACTAAGAGGAGTAGAGATACGAAAATATACTTAGTAAATGTGAAAGTCGAAATTTCAATAGAAGAAATTTGAGGACTTTACCTGGGGTTTCATGTGATGACCGGTTGTTAGTTGACATTACCATGGAATGTCGAACATAGCGTATTCGTCGTTAACTGATATAGGGGGATGTGGAGACATACGTCTTCTCCTTGGCGTGATTCGTGCCGTTGCAGGATCGCGTGACAAGTTGCCGTTTCCTGGTCGTTAGTTCTCCTGCTTACCGGAATCTAGCGTCGTCATTGAATTGCGCCATCGTTCCTTTTCAAAGGCCTCGCCTAGGTAGTCGTATGTGACGTACTTCAACCTCCGTTGACGTACATATTGAGTTTCGCGTATACCTGTGCACTAGTGTTTCGTTCCGCGTAGAATGTGATGTACCCTGACATCCGTTGACGTAATATTTAAGTTCCAAGTATTCTCGTGCACTAGCATTTCGTTCTGCGTAGGCTGCCTGCTCGGGAAGTTAAAATATAATAGACAATATGGATAATAGTGTATGCCCGAGTTAATATTCGCGGTTCCCACGTGACGACCTTTAATGAACTTTAACATAAGTTTCCGAAGGTCTTAAATGCATGTTTCCTAAACTCTCAGAGTTTTGTGTACTGTATGCGACTGTCTTGTGTACCGTGTGTAAACACCACAATAATGTATGTTTGAAAACAAAATCTTGACTGTTTGTTTTTCGGCAACGGTTGGAGACCATATTCGAGTACTAGGCGTTCTGTATGTATTCAGGTTTTAATATTCTAAGTTCCCAGAGGAAATGTGAGGTTAGAGCCTAGGTATTCCTACAGAAAACCTTATTCGCTGTAACCTATAGCTCTGATACCAATCTGTTACACCCCGAAATTATCAGAGCTGGCGTGACTGGACTGGTATCTTCATTGCACAGCGGAAGCAAATATGATAAGACTTCTAGAAAATTGAACGCCCACTAAGTACTAGACTCCACATGGTTCTCTTATTCAACCGTGCCATAATTTCTGCAATGCAACCTGAGAAAGAAACATGCGAAAAAGTCAACATAAAGTTGAGCTAGTTCATAGTTTGCTTGTAAAAGATTTGAAATAAATCTTTTTGAATAACCGGTCCTTGAAGTATTGTTGAGAAAACGAATTTAAAATCATTTTCTTGCCAATTTACATGGAAACTTTGTATTTGTAACGCATTATGTTCATAAAACCATGTATTTGTAAACTCCCGTATTTGTAATGTTCGTATAACCGTCAATGCCCACCCTGACTTTGACTCCATGCCCGCTTAATCCTATGTTTTTAATTTGTATAAAACCTTTAAAGTATGTCCTGTATGTATAAATGTCCCAGGTATGTAGCAATTAAGGAAAAAGAGATCACCAATGGGTTGCAAAGCCACTGGTATGTGTGAAGTGATGCAGGAAAACTCAAAACTAGCAAATTTGTACCGGGTCTCGGCTGTAAGACACAGTCACCTCTATGGGCCGCCCCCTGGCCTCATGGGTGTGGGGTCGCTACACCCAAATAGATCTATCACTCATGTCCCTCGGTCCTACGACGAGGATTAATGGCTTTAAGTGTTGTACCCACCACTCACATGATCTGAACGTCCAAACCCTCCTTAAGCTAATCATACCATGTAATAAAATGTCCGTAATAATTGTAACCTGTATTTTACCCCAGCCTCTAAGGCTGAACCTCCCCAGCCACTAAGGCTGAACCTCCCCAGTCTCTATATATTATCACCAGACGATCCATCCCTAGTCATGAAAATCACTCACATTTCGATAATACGCATTTGTTTTGTAAAAACCAGTATATTTAGTATAATTCATTCGTAAATCATTTGAGTTTCCTCGAAATCCATTCGTAATATGATTTAGAAATATGAGTTTTCGTTCATTCAAAAGCTTTGTATGTTCTTGCACAACGTGCTTTGTCTAAAGATATGCAGTCTCTGTTCATCGAGAACTTTGTGTCTTTTCTGCAAAACGTGCATGTCTTTCCACCCCGAAAACATTTATAAAAATGTAAAACTAGAAAAAGTGGGGGTTATGAACTTACCTGAATTGTCTTGTGCAAAGCGAGCTAATTACGACTTCGTGATGTCGTTTCCAAGATGAGACTCGCTGGCGTGCATTCTACAATATTCCTAACATGGAATATCTGATAAGTTTCTAAATAAAAGCGGTAACTAAACTACGTGTCACCGAGCTCTACCGAATCGTTGACCGAACGATTCGACGGTTTGTTGTAAACTTGGAAGAAGCGAAGGAGTTATGCTTGCATAGTTCGTTTATTCGTCGGTATTTAAGAAGTCTTGAAAAGACTTAGTTCTCGAGAGGTTTAAAATATGTGAATATTTATATAAAAGTATATAAATATATTGTTATAATCGCGTTAGTTGTCTCGAGAAATCGTATGTGTATAAAAGAATATTTATACGAAAATAATATATAACAAACTCGTATTATATATCGCGTTTCGTATGATCTTAGCCAAAATATTCGTATATGCCGTTTAGGCGTATAAAATAAATTTGAAAAGTTATATTTATTTTATAAAAGGATCGTCGAGTTGTTTGAAATAAATAGATAAACTAAATTTATTTTATAAAAGTATACGAGTCGTTTGATGTTTGAAATAAATATAAAACTATATTTATTTTATGAAACGAAGGCTTGTTCTGCGTTTGAAATAAGTAAGCAAGCTAAATGCAATTGGATAAACGAAATCGGGTTTTGGCGTTTGAAACTATATAAATGATTATATTGATTTCGTAAAAGACTTGTCGACTTTTTGGAGTTTAAAATAAATATAATAACTATATTTATCGTCGTACATAATGTCCGAAGTAAGTATAAAAACTATTCTTTTTGTTTTTATAAGAGAATTCGAGCCGTTAAACGTTTAAAAATAAATATAAAAATTATTATATTTATTTTGTAAAATACTTAGCGTTATAGACACATTTGTAAATTATAAAGTGCCGTTGAGAAAATGTGCATCCGCGTCTTGTTTTATGTAAGTCGTTTGGATAAAAAAACGTGTTTTCGTTTTTTCTCGAAAAACGGGCAGAGTTTCCTCTGTTTTGGACGCCCCCGACAACACAAGTAGTCGTTATTTTCAAAATTCAACAATATAATTAATAATCAATCATTAATATATAAAATTTTCATAAAAACGTCAAGGTATAAGATAAACACTAATTCAGTTCGGTTCGAGCTCGTTCACGAAAAATTTTACCAAGTCCTTATGTCGAGCCGCTTGACTGAGTTGACCGAGTCAACTGAGTTGACTCGGTTTGACCGAGTTGAACTGAGTCGAGCCGAACCGCACTAAAACTGAATATAGCCGTGTCGGACCCGAACCGCGAACCCTTGACCCGTATTAACTCTGACTTGCTTTGACTGAACCCGAACGACATAGATCTGACCCGAACCGAAACCGAGACCCGAGCCGTAACATAACCCGAGCAACTAAACCATCAAGTCTGAACCGTGGGTGAACCGAACCCGAACCAAAACCCGACCCCAAGTCTGAAATGGAACCGAGCCACCTGTCGGACCACCTCCTTTCCGCCGCCATCATCATCATTACAAACAGGAACATTTCATCATCATTCATCGGACCAAAAACGAAAATAAAAAATGAATCGGACAGGGGGGTATCTTACTGTGAAGCTCGACGGACCGGAACACCGTCGCCACTGCCGCCGCCGTGAGCGGCGGCGCCGCTCCTTCTACGCCATTCTTTCTCTCCCTCTTCTCGGTGCTTCTCTCTCTCTCTGGTCTCTCTCTCCTCTTACTCTCTCCCGTCTCTGTTCGTGTCACTGTCGCACCACCATCGGACTGTGGTGGTGGTGGTCGTTCCTGTTGCTCGGAAGAGGGGGGGGACTGGTAGGTGGGTGTTGTCGGTGAACAAAGAAAAGGAGACCGGTGACCTACCGGTGATGCTCCGGTGGTCGGGTCAGACGAACGAACGAGAGGAAGAGGGGAAGGGTTTTGGGTGTTGTGTGAGTTGTTTGTGTATGTAAAGTAGAAAGGTGCATATCCCTTCTCTTTTTGTCCAGTAGAAATCGATAGAGGGAGTGTTTTGAGAGATGAGTGGTTTGGTGTAATCTGCTATACAACCGAGAGGGAGGGAGGAAAGATTGAGGGTGTGTGTGTATTGTCAAATGTTAGGTGTTTTATAGAGATTGATGATATCTTGGGGATCTTGAGATCTTGCACAAAATATTTTGTATAGATTTATTATAGATTTGGTAAGATTTATGAATCTTGTGAAGATTTTGTATAGATCTTGTATAGATCTTGCATTATGTGCAGGTTTAGGCTTGTGGGTGTTGGGCTTGGGCCCATGGCCCACAAGGCCATCTCAGGTGTAAGTGGCCCGTAATTCCCACGAGACACGTTTTTAAAACCGAAATCACCGTAGCCTAGTAAAATAATATTTCATGCAAAAGTAATGTCGGTATCCGTCGTAGTCGCGTTAGTGCGTTGATGACGGTAATAATCGCCAAAAAAAATTCACCGTTGCCGTCTTTTATCCGTTTTTCGAGCCAGTTTCAACTACGATTGCTAAAATTTAATTATGAAGCTAGAATATGTCGTAAAAATTTAGTATTCGTCGGCGTTGTCAGTATTATGTACGGTATCAGTTCGTTGTCGCGTAATATTCCGCAGATTTTTCCGTAAACCACCATTCGCGCACTGTAAAGCCGGTCATCCGTTTCTATGCACTTCAAAGGCCTAATTAAGTTAATTTGTGCTGTAAACACTATTTATTATCGCGTTAATCACCTGTTAATCACGAAATTAACGGTCGTAAATCACAGGTTGTCACACAGCCATCGATTTGTGATGGGAGTTTTGGACATTTCATATATGGTAGCCGATTTTTTCAAGGAACAGAACAAAATTAAGGATAGTGAAAATCTTTTTCTAAGAACATGATAGAACTTTGGAAGGTAGATGGGCAAAAAGCTAGCAAAAAGCTTTTTCTAATTAAGGATAGTGAAAATCTTTTTCTAAGAACATGAAAGAACTTTGGAAGGTAAATGGGCAAAAAGCTATTGGCGTAGGCAAATAAAACACCTTCCACTTTTTTTTTTAACTTGAAAAACTAATATACTTTCTTTTTTGTTTCATAAAAGTCACTCCACTTTTTTGCATATAAAAAACCAACATACTTTCTTTTTTATCTTATAAATGTCCGTAAATAACTTTTTGTATATAAAAGTACCTCCACATGTTAAAGTTGAACAAAATAGTGAATATTCTTTTAATTATTAATAGAGTAAACTGCCATTTTGGTCCCTGTGGTTTGGACACTTTTGCCATTTTAGTCCAAATCTCAAACTATTTACATCTGGGTTCCTGTGGTTTGCATTTTGTTGCCATTTTAGTCCAAAATCCAAAAACCCTCTATTTTGATTGTTGAAACCTGATTATTTTGTCCTTTAGTGCAGGGGCATTTTGGTTATTCTGATTTTACTCTTCTAATAAATTAAAACAAAATTAATTATATATTATATAATATATATATATATATATATATCCCTCGATCTCTCTCTCTCACTAAAACAACACAGATACACCACACACTCTCTCTCTCAGTTCTCTCTCTCTACACTGTTCACCACCGTCACCACCACTGATCACCACCGTCCACCGCCATACACACTCTCTCTCTCTCTCTCAGTTCTCTCTCTCTCTCTACACAGATCTCTCCTCCATCCTTCTTTCTTTTCAGATCTGTAAATAGTGGGTGGTTGACGATGACTGATTATGATGATGATGACTGATGATGATGATGGACGGTGATTATGATGATGATGTAAGTGGGTGGTTGACGACAGCAGTAGAGGTGGTTATGGTGTGGCTCGGGTTTGGGTTTGCATTGAGTTTGGTGAAGGTGGTGACGGCGGCAACTCCGGTGATAGGGATACATCGTCTGGTAAGTGATAATGTGAGTATTTGGGGATTTTGGGTGTTTTATGAGGTTTCTAGTGAATATTTGGGGATTTTGAATTTTTGTTTCTAGTGAATATTTGGGGATTTTGGGTGGTTACAGTGGTGGATTTGAGGGTTTTTCATGGTGGGTTTTCGGATTTGAGGGGCTTTCACGATGGTTGTGGTGGCAGGTGGATGGTGGTGTTGGTGGTTGCAGGTGGGTGGTGGTGACGGTGGTTATGGGGGTGGGAGTGGGTGACGGCAGGTGGCGGGATTGAGAGGTGGTGTAGAGAGATGGGGGCGGTGGTGGCAGATGGGGGCGGTGGTGGCTGGTGTTTGCTGCTGCTGGTGTTCATCTTCATCATCGACAACTTCAGGGTTTTATTTGCGGAGCCGCTGTCACCGGAAAACGAGGAAGGAGGTGTGGGTGTGACTGTTGGATGGGACGACGGTGGTGGTGGTGGTGGTGCTATAGAGAGAGAGAAGAGAGAGATAGGGAGAAGGCGGCGGCGGTGGTGGTGCTATAGAGAGAGAGAGAAGAGAGAGAGAGAGATGTGATTATGTTGGGGATGATGATGATTTATTTGATCTGCTGGTTGCACAAATGAAATTGTATTTAAAAATGACCAAAATGCCCCTGCACTAAAGGACAAAATAATCAGTTTTCAACAGTAAAAAATCAGGGATTTTGAGTTTTGGACTAAAATGGCAACAAAATGCAAACCACAGGGACCCAGATGTAAAAAGTTTGAGATTTGGATTAAAATGACAAAAGTGCCCAAACCACAGCGACCAAAATGGCAGTTTACTCTTATAAATATCACCTTAGAAAAGAATTGAGATGAATTAATGTTTTAAATTGTATATATGGCAAACAAAACTATCTTCAATGTTCAATATAACAAAATTTACGAGCGTGGATGACATAACTCAAAATATAATAAAATAACAAACATATAAAATGGTATGTATAAATCTAAAATCATTAAAAAGAATAACATAATTTGTCATGTTTTCCTTATTTCATCTTATTATAATTAAGACATTTTTGTTAAAGTTTAATATTTTAAGTGACTTCTATCATACAAGAGTAAAAAGTATGTTGTTTTTTATGTATAAAATGTGATTAGGGGAATTTTTTGGCACAAAAAAGAAAGTATGTTGGTTTTATATGTGCAAAAAAAGTGAGGAGACTTTCATGAAACAAAAAAGAAAGTATGTTGGTTTTTAAAGCGCAAAAAAGTGTAAGGACTTTTATGAGAAAAAACAGGAAATATGTTGGTTTTTATGACATTTGCCCTTTCAATTTTCCAAAGTTAGATTAATTAATATATCTGTGCACTCAAGATTGTAAGAAGACCCATTTTTTATTTGAAATACGATTGTAATACGACCCATTAGTTTTTTGAAATTTGTGGTTCTATATAACGGTTTACTTATATATATGTATGTATATATATGTATATATATATATATAGGGTCAGGATTTAGGAAAAAACGGTGGAAAGTGTGAGAACAGTGAGAACGCTTATGGATCGTCAGATCAAAACAATCTATGTACTAGATTGGCCCGTTGGCGTTTTCGTAAATAACAACAATTTTATTACGTGGACGCGCTTCAATAAGGGTAAAAAGGTCTTTTGACTTCTCTACACAAAACGCCAAACTCATGAATAAAACGCCATTAAATTCCCGGGATTAAAATACAAAACACACATCATCCTAATCTAAACGCCATTAGATATAAAACCACAAACTTTAATTTTAAACGATAAAGCTGAACAAACAGTAACTGAAACGACGGAACTTAATTACTAGCATTTATTATAATAAAATCTCACCTAAAATACGCGCGTAAACATCCTATATAAACAACATCTCAGACCTTCCATTACACACACCAAACCCAAAACATCATATTTTACTATATACCATTCATTTTAGAAACGTCAAAAAACCCAAACATCAAAGATTCCAAAATCGTCGTTTCTTTGAGATACACTATTCTCTCGGTAAAACGCCAAAAAATTAAAAAAATCAAAAATGGCAAACATCGTTTCTTGGATTTTCAATATTGTTCTACGCGACGTTTGGCCGAATGGATTGTTAGCTGAGGAGTGTAACTCAATAACATTTTGCTGCATGAGATGGACAAATCTTCAAGAAAAAGATGATGATGTTAGAATTAGGTCATTTTCTGTGGTTTGTTCTTGATAAATATTTGAATTGCATGAAGACACAGATGACACTTAAGAATGGGATGAAGATAAAGATGAACTAAAAGCCATGTCATTTTGTACTTCCAAACGGCCATAAAAATGCTACTTCAACAACAAAAAACAAATGAATCATACCAAAGTCAAACCGCCAGTGAAGATGTTCCAAGAAGAAAAAGACCGGTGACAGTGAAGATTTGGAAGATGAATTATTTCTTTTTTTAATTTTCTTTTTCTGTTGTTTGTTATCTAATTTTCAGCTAAGAACAAAATACATTGTTTCTCTAAAAAATATAATAAAACGTCACACAGAAAAATGCTTGTGAAACACCATCATGCCATAAAATGCCCAAAACTCCCAAACTATAATAAAATTACTTTGGACAAGTATAATTAAAAACTCAAAAAAAAAGTATAAAACAAGGTACAAGAGAATAGAACAAAGTGCCATCTTTATCTAAACCACATTAAAAATACAAAACGTCAAAATCTCAAAAAGGTAAGTACAAACAGTAAACTGAAACAATAAACAGATGAAGCTGAACAAACAGTAACTTCAAAAACAGACCTATAAATAAGGGGCCGCGTAAGCCCCCTTGTTCTTATTCGCGGGGCGCGAGAGACCGACAATCAGACCTATAAATAAGGGGCCTCCAGCTTCAGACATGACATTCCTCGTTCATTTTCTTTCAATCTCTCTCAAATTTCTATATAGTGGAAGTTATACATGGGCATTATACCCCCTAAATAGCGAAGCTCTGCCTCGTTGTAAGTATTATAACCCCCGGTTACGTATTAGATACGCCGCCCGATTGATCTAGTGTTCCGTAACGACTGTCGAAGTTCTACCCGACGTAGTCGTTGGAATGCCGTCTCGGGGAGGGTATTACTAATGTAAATATTGGGTTATTATACTAACGCGTGTGCATTTGTGTATTTAATAGATAATCACCAGGATATCCTTAAGGAAAACCCTAAGACATCAATGTGAGTAATCTCCTTTTTGTAAACTGTTTTACAAAACCTTATTTATTTTAAATTGTAAATAGCAGCGATTTAGTCTTTGTAATTCTTCAATTACTGCCGGTATTATGGGGTTTTGTATACACTACTTGATAATCTTCACAATTGGACAATGGGTTAGCCAATGTGTGATATGACCATAGCCACAGATTCGGTGGAGTGGCAAGTACTGAATGAGTAATTGTGTAGTTATAAACATTGTAATCGCTCTCAATACTGTAAAATGATAAAACCTGTTTTGATTAAATTGTGATTCACTCACCAGTATTTCTTGCTGATAAAATGTTTTAAACACGTGTTTCAGGTAACTTAGTAGGAAGCCAATAAAAGGCAGCTGGAGAGCACTGAAGGCTTAGAAAAGTGGCCATAAAAGTTACCCAATTAAAAAGGAAAATCGTTTTCAATAATTAGGGATATTCCCTATAAATATATTACAAATGAAAATTGGGTTTTATCCCATTTATCTATTTTAAAAAATTTGGTGTTTAACTCTGATAACAATATTTCGTAACTACGGTTCTCATGAAACTTTCCCCTGCCAAATTTATAAACACCGATACCATCTGACTGGCTCGCGGCCGCCCACTCCCGGGACAGGGGTCAGAGGCTGTGACAGAAGGTGGTATCAGAGCTATGCCACTGGTTTAAGCCCTTTAGGTGTTCTTCCAATGCCTAAACCCTTAACCAATTGTGTTAGGAAATTAATATCTTATGTGTTATCCTGTGAACATAAAAATCTTAATGTGTTTATTATGATTTCTGTGTTATTTCACGAATCTTAAATTCCCAATATGTGTTACCTATATCTGCATATTACGCTTATGCTATAAGATATATAAATGAGATATATTAATAATATCATGTCTTAGTAAATTTTATGATATCTTATATATCTATTATATCCATATGTATATGTGGGAACATAATGTTATATAAATTTTATAATAATAATACAATGTTAATATTAATATTTTAATATTATTATGAGATAAATGCAATTCAGATATAAAGTAATAAACAAAGTCATAAGAATACACAGAATAATTAAAATAATTAGTTATACTATTGGATTCTTATAATTTGATATTATATGTATATATTACAGGAAATTTTAAAACTTTATATTTATACGTATGTATATGCCGTACACAATTTCTTGATAGTATATTCAATATAATAATCAAATGCCTTGTGTAAAAGGACAAGCTTTTATATAACAGAAGAAACAAACCTACATCTATTATCATACCCAGCTTTAATTCAAAAGATACCTTAAGGATATATGTGTTAGCACCACCTCTTGAAAAACAATAAATGAGTCGATGACAGAAAATCTCAGAATTTCATATAAAGTTTTTATCTTTATTTTCTGAATACCTATCCAGCCATAAGCCCTATAAATATAATTAAATTAAGGCAATACAAAAGCTATTACATCAAAGGAAGAAACAACACATATAAGATATATATTTTCCTTATATTTTGATAAGATATATAGTAAGAGAAAATGTTAAAATATAACATATGTATATGTTACCTTAATACATAATTATCAACGCATAATATTGATAAGTATGACTATATTTGTGCTAAACATGATTTGAGCAACAAAATGTGCCTGTATAATTGTTGCATTCTATGATAATTATATCTGAACATATTTGTAAATCAGATGTCAAAGGAAATAGCATGTGATCAGGAAATTCAAGCTAGTAACGAAAATACATTGGATAAAAATACAATAGAAAATATAATAGCTCAAGGAATATCGAATGCTATACCATCAATCATTATTGAAGCTATTAAAATTTCTGTGCCTACAAACGAAAATCCCACTATACACTGTAAGCATACCCATTACTTCAAACCTAACCCTAGTATCAATGGAGGTCAAGATACTCGTATCAAAACTCCATCTTCCAAACCAAAGAAAACCACAACCTATTGTTACTCCTATAGAGAATTCTGCTCTAGCGAATCCTCCAAGAACAAAGGAATGAAACCAGCAATCACGCAGCCCACCTACAACAACAACAACAAGAAGAAGAAGCACGCAAGAAAACGCCATTTTAAGATGACACTTCACTGTAACTTCTGCAGGAAGGCTGGGCATACAGAAAAAGAATGTAGAAAGAAAAGGGAAACTAATGTATGTTACAAATGCGGAGATCCAGGTCACTTCCGTCTCTACTGCCCGAAACTATCCAAGGCATCCGACAACGAGAATAGAAACCCAAAGGAAGCTAAGGAGAACGCATAAATATTTACAACACCAGAGATAACCGCAACTTTTAGAATAAGTACCCCTATATTTTTAGTATTAGTTGACTTTTGATTCCGATCAAAACTTCCTCAATAAAAAGTCTTTATTTTACTTTTATAGAGTCAATTCTCATTTGTCTCATCTCTTGACAAATTTCTATGTTATACGTGCGTTGCTTGTCATGCATGTGAATTCACTTCAAAAGTTCATTTATTCCTAAATTCTAATAAATATTTCGTTATACTCACTCTAATAATCTATGTGATTATATAATGTTGACTTTTAATAATCAAGTCAACAAATTTCTTGGAAAACTCTTTTTTCTTTTCAAAGTTACTTACCAGATTTTCATTGAAACCATTTCTTGTCAATACATATATCCATTGTGGTAATATGTCCAAACCAAGCTCAATTGTTTGAACTTGTTCACAATATACATTCAATTCGAAATCCCATATGATGAATTGAGATCATCATATTCCAGGTAATCTTATTATTTGAATCATAATAACTTGTTGAAAGTCTTCAATTTCAATGTATTATTTGTTAAACCACGACACCTTGTGGTGGCGATTTCTTTGAAACTTGGACTCATTTCATTTTCACACCTGAGGTACGAATTTATCTATTTATTGATTCATTATCCTAAACAAGTCTTAATACAATTTTGTGTTAAGATAAAGGTATCTAAATTCTTATTCCAATATACCTCCAACATTTCTTTGATCAATCCTACGATATTCAGTTATTCAATTGGACATCCTATCTTTTGAATATCCAGGTTCACTTCATTAAAATTTTCAGTTACTTTTGGAAATGGTGAATTCGTTCAGTCACCATAATCATTGAATTCTTTCAATCACTACAACACCTTGTGGTGTCTGTATAAATTCGTAGCTTGTGCTAATAGTAAACCCTAATCTTGTCAAATCATACGTCATTCGTTTGACTCATTATTTAAGTAGTCTTGATACAATTATGTATTAAGACCATGATATACTAAATTCTATTATATTGTCCGGTGTATCCTTGTCATTTAAATAAACTGATTTCTGGTCAGATTATCACTACAAGAAAGTGATACTTTTAGCGGCGACGGGCCCAGTGTCGCCGCTATTGGTCGATCCGCGTGCTACCACCTAACATCAATCCCCAGCCGTTGATCCTTACCATGATCCAACGGTTGGGGACTTAATAACTAATAGGGCGACTCATTTAGGGTATTAGCGGCGACAACGTGTCTCCGCTAAAGATCTGTGGACCCTCATTAAACCCCAACCAGTGATATCTTATCCTGATCGAGTCCAATACCGGCGACGAATAACTAATAGCGGCGACAAGGTGTCGCCGGTAATGCCCTTACGACATAAAGTCTACCAGGCGCGCAGTTTTCCCTCTTTCCTCACTTTCCCCCCATTTCTTCTTCGAGCAGCGGCGAATTCCGGCGATTTTACCCCAAATCGGTTAGTTTAAGTTTGTATGTTGTTAAATTTCTTCTCTATTTTGTTATATACATGTTATAGTCTATGATTTTTGTGTGTTTTTGTGTTTATGCTAGAGAAATCGGCTCACCACCATCACCTCTCCGGTCACCACCATCACGTCTCCGGTCACCACCTCGTCTCTGCGGTCTACATCTACTTGAAAGCTTCAAATTACGGTTAGTTTTATATGAATTTTTTCAAAGTTTAGAAATTGTATAATTTTTTGTTTAGTTATGTAAATGTATATGTAAGAATGTATGTTTGTATGTAAATGTATAATGTAAGAATGTATGTTTGTTATGTAAATGTATATGTAAGAATGTATGTTTGTTTAGTTTGTGAAAATGTATAATGTAGGTGTATTTGGTGAAAATGAGTATATGTAGGTGTATGTATTTGTGTATGTAGGTGTATGTATGTGTATGTAGGTGTATGTAAGGATGTATATTTGTATGTAAATGTTTGTGAAAATCTATAATGTAGGTGTAATTGGTGAAAATGAGTATATGTAGGTGTAGGTGTAATTGGTGAAAATGTATAATGTATGTGTATTTGGTGAAAATGAGTATATGTAGGTGTATGTATTTGTGTATGTAGGTGTATGTATGTGTATGTAGGTGTATGTAAGGATGTATATTTGTATGTAAATGTTTGTGAAAATGTATAATGTAGGTGTAATTGATGAAAATGAGTATATGTAGGTGTAGGTGTATGTATTTGTGTATGTAAGCATGTATGTAGGTATGCATGTCTATGAATGTATGTATGTAGGTGTATGTTAGTATGTCAAATGTATAATGTAGGTGTACTTGGGGAAAATGTGTATATGAAAATCTATGTATTTGTGTACGTAGGTGTATGTAAGCATGTATGTGTGTATGCATGTCTATGAATGTATGTATGTAGGTGTATGTTAGTATGTCAAATGTATAATGTAGGTGTATTTGGGGAAAATGTGTATATGAAAATCTATGTATTTGTGTATGTAGGTGTATGTTAGTATGAAGCTAGACAGTTATTTGATAGCAAGGGAGGTTACGATGATCTTGAGAGTGCAAGGACACACCATCCCGCGGATATGCCCTATGAAAACTGGTTGAGAACCATCGAAGGTTTCCGGCAAGAAAAATATATTAAAAAAAAGCAAGGCCAACAAAGTAGTACGCGACAAACAACAATTCCCATACCGTGGGGGGACATCGTCGTACGGTAGCACCGCCTATAAAAATGTAATGTTTTATGTATGTGTGCGTGTGTGTAAGCTTTTGTTTATTTAATGTCTAATCTAAGTTTAATGTTAAACAGGATATGGATTGGGTACCTACGTATGCTAAAACCCACACGGACAATCAAGGGAATTGGGTTGATCCGGTTGCTGAACAAAATTACGTAAATATTTCTTTTAAGTATTATTTTCTATAACAAATATATATATATATATATATATATATATATATATATACACATATATATTTAATCATCTTCGTAAAATACAGCGGAACATACAACAGGCCACAAGTGAATGGAGCGGTGAGGGTCCGCCAATTGCCCCGTATCAGGAAGCATTGGGTGAGCGGCGAGGATGGTACCGCGGGATGGGGCCTAAACCTTCTTCCAACACGTCCTCGCACTCGTCATCTAACATGTCGTCTTCGCAAGCTCGGACGCAAGAACCCTTTTCCGAGGTAAACTACGCAATTTATAAAATGACAAACGAACGCATGTTTCCTTGTTAAATATATGTTGGTAGCGTTAATTAATATGCTAATATACGTTTTGCTATCTATTATTGTAGGATTTTGTTAACAGCTTGTTTCAAACCCCGTCATTTTTGAACCAACTTAACAACTATCTTGCTTCACAAGGAAAAGGAAAAGGAAAGTCAAAAGACTACGATTCTGACAACTTATTCGATAATGAATCCGACGATGAAACCAACGATAACGATGAGTGACTTGTTTTTAATGTATGATTTAGATTTAAACGTTGTAGGATTATAATGTACGACTTAAACGTAGTTTTTAATTATATTACCTTTAGTATATGTTCGTGGCGTTTGTTTGTGTTGTTTGAAATAGGCAGGTTTTGTTTGTTCGGCCGAAAAAAATGGCTGGGTGCTGTAAATACAGCAGCTGTATTAAAAAAAAGACTTTTAGCGGCGACATGTGTTGCCGCTATTGACATATTGACCTTTAACGACCAATGGCAATACCGGCGACTCTTTAGCGACGATGATTGTGTCGTCGCTAAAGGGTCAAGATCAATACCGGCGATGATTACTTTTACCGACGACAGGGGGCCAATACCGGCCAAGCAATACCTGCCACACTTTAGCGGCGACACGTCGCCGCTAAAAGTAAATAGCGGCGACAAAGTGCACCAATACCGGCGACGCCTGTCGTCGCTAAAGGCTGCCTATTCTTGTAGTGTATTGACAAATCATTTTTCATACTTCTATCTTCAATTGAAATGATTGATTCAAAGTTCTTTTTTAACAATCAAAGTAAGTTCTTTTCTGGCATTGAATCCTATTGTTTCAACAAGTCATTGCATTTCGAATTCTATACCTATCAAATCTCTCTTTTGATTTATGAAACTTAGTCACCTTGACTGTACCATTTCATCTTATTCAGTTAACATCACTGAAACTGAGACCATTGAATTCCAATTATCCTATGATATCTTTATATTCATATTTGATTCTCTCCCAGACACCTTGATAACCAACTAAAAGACATGACGCAAACCCAAGAAGATATCGTAGTCCAAATCTCGAGGACGAGATTTAAAACAAGGTGGGAAGGATGTAACATTCGCAAAATTTTAAATTTAAAATAAAGTTATTACACGAATAGATCATGGGTAAATTTAATATTAGAAATTATAAAGTACATAGATAGGCCTAGGAACCGTTTAATAATTTAATTATAAAAATACATTAGATTTGAACATACTCCGTTTTTAATAAAACTTGGTTCAAAATGTAGATACAAATATTCTCGTTCTAAGGACATGTTCATTGTTTTATAAAACGTCATATTTTAAAAGTTATAAGCGCCAAATGAGTGAATCAGTTAAATTAATTGTAATATATATAATAATAAAATATAAAACTTACAATTGAAAATGCATATGTACGTATGCATTGTACATGCACATTATAAAATAAAAACATTTAATATATGTCTATGTGTACGTGTACGTGTCACCTACACCAAATCAAAACAATTGAAGCAAAATGATAAGTGGCATATGCGTTAAATGTAAAACTGTGTAGCTGGCAAAATAATAGGAGTGTCCACTAAGGAACTTCCAATATAAATAGAAGACGTAAGTTCAAGTTTTCCTCTGCACTCTCCATCTTTCGTCTCTCTCTTTCTCTAAAATTATATGTTATTTATAATAATAATAATAAAAGCCCTGCTCCATTTTATGTATTGTAACCCCTAGTCACTGAGTCAATACCATGTCCGATTGATTTAGGACCCACCAACGCATGTCAAGGCTCTGCCCGACTAAATACGTTGGGGTTCTGTCTCTTGACGTATGGATAAAGTTGAATTGGGTTACTATACTTAATATAAGTGCATTATTTATTTTATTAAATAGTCCAGGAGCTATACCCAAAATATAACAACTCTCCTTAAAATATTTTAGACACCCCTAAATGTCCCAAAATACACCCCGTATATGAATAACGGACCCGAATAACCTTTAATTTAACAAATAACAAATAAAACAAAATTCAAGGGGCGCTCGCGGGCGCGAAGTCCTTGGCTCTACTCGTCGCGGGTCGCGCCAACTAAACGCCAGGGAAAGACCAGGTGCGAAGTGTCGATGACTCAGCGAACCTCGTTGCTGCCTTAGGGCCCTCGCGGGCCGCGTAAGCCCCCTTGTTCTTCTTCGCGGGGCGCGAGAGACCGGCGATCATACCTATAAATAAGGGGCCTCGAGCTTCAGACATTCCTTGTTCATTTTCTTTCAATCTCTCTCAAATTTCTATATAGTGGAAGCTATACCCGGGCATTATACCCCCTAAATAGCGAAGCTCTGCCCCGTTGTAAGTGTTATAACCCCCGGCCCGATTGATCTAGTGTTCCGAAACGGCTCTCGAGGTTCTGCCCGACGTAGTATTTGGAATGTCGTCTCGAGGAGGGTATTACTAATGTAAGTATTGGGTTATTATACCAACGCATGTGCATTTGTGTATTTAATAGATAATCACCAGGAAATCCTTAAGGAAAACCTTAAGGAAAACCCTAAGGAAAACCCTAAGACATCAATGTGAGTGATCTCCTTTTTGTAAACTGTTTTTACAAAACCTTATTTATTTTTAAATTGTAAATAGCAGTGATTGAGTCTTTGTAATTCTTCAATTACTACCAGTATTATGGGGTTTTGTATACACTACTTCATAATCTTCACAATTAGACAATAGATTAGCCAATGTGTGATATGACCATAGCCATAGATCCGGTCGAGTGGCAAGTACTGAATGAGTAATTGTGTAGATATAAACATTGTAATCGCTCTTAATACTGTAAAATGATAAAACCTGTTTTGATTAAACTAGGATTCACTCACCAGTATTTCTTGCTGATAAAATGTTTTAAACACGTGTTTCAGGTAACTTAGTAAGAAGCCAATAAAAGCCAGCTGTAGAGCACTGAAGGCTTAGAAAAGTGGCCATAAAAGTTACCTAATTAAAAAGGAAAATCGTTTTCAATAATTAGGGATATTCCCTATAAATATATTACAAATGAAAATTGGGTTTTATCCCATTTATCTATTTTATACAATTTGGTGTTTAACTCTGATAACAATATTTCCTAACTATGGTCCTGATTAAACTTTCCGCTGCCAATTTTATAAACACCGATACCATCTGACTGGCTCGCGGCCGCCCACTCCCGGGACAGGGGTCGGGGGCTGTGATATTTTTCATGGGAGTTCTTCGCCGGTGCTAGTTCTTCGTGGATGAAGAGTGTTCTTCATAAGGTGATGTTCTTCGTCTAAGGGAGGTTTTTTGGCAGGGGGTTTTTCGGCTAAGGGAGGTTCTTCGGTAGGGGGGTTCTTCGGCAAGGGAGTTCTTCACAGACTTGGTTTTTCGTCTAGGTTCTTCGGCAGCCTTGGTTTTTTGGCTTGGTGGAGGGTTCTTCGTAGTTCACTCTGAAGAAACCCTAGTTCTTTTCTTAACAGCCGCCACCCACCTCAAGAACACAGTGAAGAGTTCATCCGCAGATCTGACGAAATACCCCTCAAAAGTTATAATTGATGATGAAAACTTGATATACTTGGTGTGAAAGATAAAATCCAACCCTCTTGTATGGTCCGTTTCATCTCAGATCCATAATTTTTGGGGTCCAGATTTGGGTTTTTCTTGTTTACACCACATTTACATCTTGAACAAAAACACCACAAAAATCACTAGTCAAGAGCTCATGTGACTTAGCAAATGGTTAGATTCACTAAGTCGGGTACCATGGCTCTGATACCAATTGTAGGTTCGAGATTCGGACCGAAACCCGTGATTAGTGTGTGATAATGTTCAAAGACGGAAGATTAGAGACGGATAAACAACTTTCTTGTATAAATTTGGTAGCATAACATTACAAATTGGCCCGATTACAAGCTAGCCAAACTATACCAAAGGAGCATACATCCGGGGAGAGACCAAGTGGTGATCTCTCCCCTAAGTCTAAAACCTTCAAAACTTGCAAATGAACTAAGGGTGGTATTTATAGCAACACCACCTCCACATGAAAGACCACCTTTATGTGGAAGGTCACTTGCAAACGCACACGGTCAAACGAATAACCCGGCCTTTCGTTTGACAACTTCAAACAAGCGGGTCTATGCACGTTCGTTTGACCGTTTCACTAATTGTTACATAATCAGCATAAAAAGTAATCTAATCTATCCGAACAGCATCGGACACAAAAATGCACCAACACTTTTGGGCCTAAATGTCTTCATTCATAACAGTTTACACGATTTTAAGATATTTTAAGTGTAATTTTATGTTTTTAAGTACCAGCTTCCAAGTGGTCATATTTTTTTAATCTGATTTGATCAAAGTATTCTTTTGATTTTCTCTTTAAATATTCACAACAAAACCTCCATGGTAATCACCTCACTTTATATGTATGTTAGGACTACATCACCACGACTATTTATTTAGTTGTTAAACGATTTTCATAAGAATAAATAGTAGATAAATCATTTTTTCCATATTAATTAAATATGAGGTTTTAACACTAAAAGGTTTAAAATACTAGAACTTTTTAAATTTACAGTAACAATATATTACAACAAATTATCAAACCACACAAAGAACGCAGAAAAAAACAAACAAACAAAAAGTATATGAGAAAACACTCAACAATCATGTAAAATAGTTGTATCAAGGACCCTTTTAATGTCTAGATCAATGAATCTACGCATTTTCTTTGGATCTAGCAGAGATCGTCCATTGTCTACTTTTTAGATGGAGGTGGAGCGAAGAAAGGAATGCTTGGAAGAGTTGTTGGAAGGTTTGGGATGGTAGGCATAGAAGGCAATGGAGGAAAGGATACTTTGGGCATATTAGGGAATGTAGGGATTGTTGGTATGGTGGGCATCTGTGGCTGTGGGAGTGTGGGGATGGTGGGTATTTGTGGTTGTGGGAGTGTGGGGATGGTGGGCATCTGTGGTTGTGGAAGTGTCGGAATGGTGGGTATTTGTGGTTGTGGCACTGTTGGAGTAGCTTGCAGCAAATTGCGTGAAGCATAACACATCTCATTGGTTGTGACGGAGAATAGCGCAAGGGCAAAGACGTAAAGGTAGCAGGTAGAAGCCATTGTAGGATGACTGCAAACTGTTAAGGCTCTAGAACTATATCAGATTGTGAGTGAAAATATGGAGAACGCACAAAGGAGTGTGTATATATAGAGAATGCACCGAACAATGGTCCTAATATATATTAAAGAATATAAGAAAAAGTCACTAGTTTTGTTAAGACTATAATTGGTTTGTTGGAAACTGATATCTGGCATTATTATTGGGTTCTTAGGTCTAAAGTTGTTAAACAATCTCCAAACAAGAAGAATTTGTTTATCGATATTCCTATTCTTAGGTAAGCTATATCTGCAGAAAAGTTGACCCAAACTCAATCTCAAACATTCGCATCATGCTTTTTGCTATAATGCTTATGTAAAAATGTTGTAAAATATAAAATGTATTTCTGACTAGGACGATAGAAAGAATAGTAACCTTAAAAGACTGACTAAGAGTAAAAGCTAAAATATTATAATTTAGCATTGATGTAGGCTGTGACTGAACTTTCGAGAGCAAATTAGAGACAATAATAAGAAACTAATGCCTTAATTATGATTATAACAAGCAGTATAATCCTAATAAGTGTCATAATGACCGTGATCTGAAAATAATTATTTGAACTCATTGCTGTCTACTACTCCTACAAAAAGTTATAAGGACAAGATTCTACTTCAACTTGAACTCTAATGTAGACGTGTTATTTTTAATAGAGAAAAATGCCCGGATAGTCCCTGTGGTTTCACCTTTTTTCACCTATAGTCCCTATCTTTCTAAAACTACTTGAATAGTCCCTGTGGTTTTCCGTTTTGTTCTCGGATAGTCCCTGGGTCTAACTTCAGTGTTATTTTAACAGTGATTGACTCATTTCATTTTAACAGGATATAGACTCATATGTTATTTAGAGTATTGATAGATCTACAAGCGAGTTGTGGGATTAAGGGATTCCATAAAAACATGTCAAACTATTACTACTATAGGGACATTTACAAAATAAGAAATTTCAAACATCTTCACTTCTCAGCAGATGAGTGGATGACCCAGTTACGAGTCCAAATACTCGTGTTAATTGAGGTTAAAAAAACAAAGAATGTAGATTTTTGTCTTGAAAGTCTTGAAATAAGTTAACAACAATGGAACACCATTTGAACTTGTGCTACAACTGCTTTAATCTTGTCAAGGGGAAAGAGGAACGACGGGGACAGCGGCACCGCCGTCTGCGGGGCGGCGGTGATGGTGGAGGGTGGAGGAGGGTGATGGTGGGTGGAGGTTGAAGATGAAGTGTGGTGGTGGGGTTTTATAAATAAAAATGAAGAAGATGCCCGGATAGTCCCTGTGGTTTAGCCTTTTAAGGAAAGGGTATTTTTGTCATTTCACATCATTTTAACAGAGAAAAGTAACTGAAGTTAGACCCAGGGACTATCCGAGAACAAAACGGAAAACCACATGGACTATTCAAGTAGTTTTAGAAAGATAGGGACTATAGGTGAAAAAATGTGAAACCACAGGGACTATCCGGGCATTTTTCTCTTTTTAATATATCAGACTATCCATAATGGTTACCCCATAAGAGGCATTTTTTACCACATCAGCATTTTAACGTCCCTACAAAAAATGTGTAATGGTTAATGCCCAGTTAGATACTAAATAACTTAACAACGTTCGATTAGATTCTTGGATACTAAAAACCTTGTCATATATCATACCGACCGTGGACAAGTTGTCCCTCGAAATTCATAAAACAGGACGACCATCCGAGTAAGTAATCAACTCTGAAATATGTGAGGGTTTTATACCTGTAGAGTTATTAATAATTCTACTCATTTGACATTTTTTTCCAGGCGTAAGATGGACAATTGCACCGGTTTTTTTATTGGAGAATTTTTTTTTTTTTGAGAAAGTAAAGAAAAAGGTCCTATTGTTTTTCTGATTTGATCAAACAACTATGCTTCAGATTTTCTCTTTGAATGTTCACAACAAAACAAAACCTCCATGGCAATCACCTCTCGTTCAAAGTATTTTAGGACTACATCTCTTCGGCTACTAATTCCACAACTCAAAACCACTTATAATCCAAAAGAATTGATATTTTGAATAAGCTTTTCATTCGATATGATTTATTTATAACTCTCCAACACTTCTTCCTTTATAACCCGGAACGACCAATTCAATATATTCGTTGGCGTTACTCTTGCAAACAGCAATTTTCATCCGACAAGATCACTGAATGTTTCTGCTGCTTTTCATTTAGTTATTGAACATTGTCATCAGCATAAATAATAGATAAATCAAATTTTCCCTATTCATTAATATGACGCTTTAACACTAAAAGGTAAAAAGTGGGACTTTTAAATTTACATTAACAATATATTACAACAAAGTATATCAAACCACACAAAGAATACAGAAACAATTAAGAAAACAAAAAGTACATGAGAAAACACTCAACAATCATGTAAAATAGTTGAATCTAGGACCCTTCTAATGGCTAGATCAATGACATGTAACAAGCTTCTTCTGATCTAGTAGCGATTGTTTATTATCTACTTTTTAGATGGAGGTGGAGCGAAGAAAGGAATACTTGGAAGAGTTGTTGGAAGGTTTGGGATGGTAGGCATAGAAGGCAATGGGGGAAAGGATACTTTGGGCATATTAGGGAATGTAGGGATTGTGGGAATAGTGGGCATCTGTGGTTGTGGGAGGGTTGGGATGATGGGTATTTGTGGTTGTGGGAGTGTCGGGATGGTGGGCATCTGTGGTTGTGGAAGTGTTGGAATGGAGGGTATTTGTGGTTGTGGCACTGTTGGATTAGCTTGCAGCAAATTGCGTGAAGCATAACACATCTCATTGGTGGTGACGGAAAATAGTGCAAGCACAAAGACGTAAAGGTAGCAGGTAGAAGCCATTGTAGGATGATTGCAAACTGTTACGGTTCTTGAACTGGATGAAATTGTGAGTGAGAATGCCTTAGAGGAGCGTATATATAGAGCATGCACTGAATGGTGGTCCCAATAAATAAATAAAAGCATAGAAGAAAAAGTCAATGGTTTTGTTAAGACTACAATTGGTTTGTTGGAAACTGATATCTGGGATTATTATTGGGTTCTTAGGTCTAAGTTGTTAAACAATCTCCAAACAACAAGAATTCGTTTATCAATATTCCTAGTTTTAGGTAAGCGATATTTGCAGATAATTTGATCCAAACGCAATCTCAAATGCTATATCTGAATAGGCAGATAGAAAGAAAATAATCAAGCTTAAAAGACTGATTGAGTGTTAAAGATTACGTACTATTATTACAACGCTTTCACTAGACTTTGGATAACTCCTGGAACACAATTAAGATATTGTCTAATTAATATTCCTACACAAGGTCATAAGGACAACATCAGCTTGGATTCTAACTTGGTGGTAAAGCCATCGTTTTGTGATGGGAGTTTTGGACATTTCATATATGGTAGCCGATATTTTCAAGGAATTGAATAAAATTAAGGATAGTGATAATCTTTTTCTAAGAACGTGAAAGAACTTTGGAAGGCATATGGGCAAAATATATTGCCGTAGAGCTGGCAGATAAAACACATTTCAAGACAACGCTAACTTTGTAACTGTATATTATGTGGTTTTTATTATATTTCAATTTTCCAAAGCTAGGTTAATTAATCAACATATCGGTGCACTCAAGATTGTAAGGAGACCCATTTTTTTATTTGAAATTCGATTGTAATAAGACCCAATAATTATTTGAAATTTCTGGTTCTATATCGTGATATATTGTTGCAGCCTGTAAGTAGGCAAAACTCCAAGAAAAACAAGAATAAGAATAAGATCCAATTTTGGGGCAATTTTATGTGTCCACCATGCTACTAATGCATGTTCACCATGTCATCTCCCCTTATTTCTATCCATGCAACCTACTCACTACTTAATAAATAAAGATATCTAGAGTACCAGTGTCCCCATTCTCCGACCAGTCACTGAACCTCGTAACAGGTCAAATCAATCACATCAGACGGGGCATCGCAATACCATAAAGCAAGACGCCTCGTCTAGGCCTAGACGAGGCATCTTGAGGACTGATTTGACTATGTGTCTGGCATGCGACATAAAGTAATATGGGACGTCTAGGGCTATACGAGGCATACATATTGGAAATAAATAGTGACATGCAGAGCATTCTTCAACCACCCATCGTTCTGCTCGAAAATGTTCCGGTAACAGTTATTAGCTTAACTGTTTTAATTACTTGTTGTTTTAATTAATTATTTACTAATGATGATACTGTTTTTTGGAGGAGTCTTGCGTTCCCGATTCTAACGAGCAAGAGGAGGTTGTGTCTAGTGTAGGAGGAAAACAAAACAGACCATTTCTAGATTTGAACACGCATCTCCCTGTTGATGAAACATCCGCTGTGGATGACTCATACCACCATGCTGATAAATCAAGTTATCCGGCGCAACAAGGGTATCCGGATTTTGGATACGGGTGTGAATATCCTTACATGCAACAACACTATCCTGATGGATACGAAGGAGACGGTGGTCATCAGCAATTCATTTCCCGGAGCAATCCTTACGTTCAACAAAACTATTCGGACGTTGGAGGATATGGGGTTATGGTGGTGAGGCACCTCCCCTCCCGGGCAATCCGTACTTCACAAAGCAGATATCAAATTTATTTAGTTACGTTAGACTGATTAATTGTTATTATCCTTAAAATTGTTATTATTATTGTTATTGTTATTATTATTGTTATTAATTTTTATTATTAGCATTCTTATTATTATTATTAAAAATTTTATTATTATTGTTAAAATTGTTATTATTATTGTTATTATTATTGTTAAAATTGTTATTATTATTGTTATTGTATTATTATTATTATTATTATTATTATTATTATTAATTTTTATTATTATTAAAATTTGTTTATTATTATTATTTATTATTATTATTATTTGCTGTTGTTGTTTTTTTTGTTGTTGTTGTTATTGTTGTTGTTTGAGTTAATTACATAGTTAGTCCCTGCGGTTTGCAAAAAATAACATACTTGGGTACTAATAGTTTAAAATCACTTACTTGAGTATTAACTTTTCATTTTGTAACATTTGGAGGCATTAACTTCTAGAGTATTAACATAGTTAGTCCATGTGATTTGCACAAAGTAACATACTTAGGTACTAATAGTTTAACAAATAATTAACGTTAATACCTCCAAACGTTACAAAATAAAAAGTTAATACCCTAGAAAGTGGTTTTTAAACTATTAGTACCTAAGTATGCTACTTTGTGCAAACCAAAGGGACTAACTATGTAATTAACTCTTGTTATTATTGTTATTAATTGTTATTATTAGTATTATGAATTGTTATTATTATTAAAATTTGTATTATTATAATTATTATTATTATTATTAATATTATTATAACTTTTATAATAATATTAATAATAATAATAATAAAAATAATAAATAATATTATTTGTAGTATAGTAACTTTTATTATAGAGTAAATTACAAAAATCATCATTTACGTATGTCACTTATTGCAAATTGTGTCCTTTGTCTTCAATAATTATAGAAAACGTACTCGATGTTTACAAACCCTTGCAGGTTATGTTCTTTAGCCCTAACTCAGTTAATTTTTTGTAACACCCCGAAAACGGGGTTGGTAATCAAACCCCGTTAATACTAAAAGACAGGTGAAGTACCGTTAGTGGTAAAGTAACCCGGTAAATATTAAGATTTAAATAAACAATCCTAATATTAATTAAAAGCGGACAAGAACTTTCGAGAAATAAAATGGATAAAAGGGCCGAGTTGACGGAACTTAAAATAAACGGGGTAGAACTCCCAGAACTCACTAAGTTAACTAGGGGTAATTAACCTAGTTAATTATTAGTTTAAAAACAATAAAGAAAGCATGGACTAGTAAGCCTTTTATAAACCATGGATGGAAACCCCTAAATTATAAATAAAACAAAAATTGAGGGGCCTAAGTTGTAAAGTTAGAAACTTGAATAAATAAAATCAAAATAACCCACATCAAACACACACTTAAGTGTGTCTTGTCCTGGGAAAACACAGGGGGCGACCAAGCTCCCTCAATTGAACACTAGTTCTTGAAGTTAGATCAAATTGAAGGTCAAGATCAATTCCAAAACGAAATCCGAGCCTAGATTGGTGATCTCCATTGCAAGGGGTCATAAGGTATGTGAAATTTGATAGAAAATCTCTACTTGACATTCTGATGAACTTAGAGAAATCGGAAATTGTTGATGCAAGATTGTTATACGGATGAAATAGGAACATAGTAGTGTCTAGGAGTAAACCCTAGACAAGTATATGTTTAAACAATGCTTAGCTCAAGTAAATTCAGATTTTTTTTTTGATACTAAATTCATGTATGAGATGTTTTTAGGGTTTTGATTGCTAAAAATAGTGTTATGATGTCAAGAACATGCTTAAATTGAAAGTTGAATTCAAACAGCTCATGATCAGAATTTACAGCCGACTTGTATTGGCTGTAACCTGAACAAAACATGACAAAAACATGTGTTTCTTGAGTCTAAAATGTAATTCCAGGAAATATTTTTAAAACCCCACCAGAATCGCATTTTTTCGACGAAAATTGAGCGTTTTATGAATTTTTCCGTATCGAAGGTTCAAGCTGCGTTTTCTGGCAAAATTTGCAGCTCATTACGAATGTCATAACTCAATTTAGGAATTTAGTTATGATCTCAAATTTTTACTGTAGATAGATTTTAGTGATTAAAAGAATCGCCAATTGAAATTTCGTCAATCGGATAAACGAGTAATTTTAAATGAATTTTTCCGTAAGCTGCAGTTAGAAGTGACGAATCTGATTGCAGCTTAGTAAATGAATTTTTATGAATTTTTTGTAAAGAGTTAGATCTTGAAATTTTAACACAAGGCTAACCCTCCAAGAGGTACGCCACATAAAAAAAATCATAATTTTTGAAGACTTGTAAACATGTTAAACAAATCACCAAAAACAGCCTATTTTCAGTGACACGAAACTTGATTGTTGATGTTATAAATCATGCCCACAATGTTCATATGTTGAAATTATGAATCAAACGCGTAATTTCCTAGTTCAACTAATTACGTGTGATGTGGGGTAATACAAATTATAATTATGAAGTCGATTTAGGTTATATGCACATATCAGATAATTAAGGGTAGTTAACTTTTGAAAAGTTAAACTAACCATGGACGGAGTCGAATAGTAGTTCTGACATAGAAAATACGTAAGGTGGAATAGTCGTGGTTATAATGACTAATCTAACCACCTTGTGAATTATGATGATAGTTTGACTCTTGACAAGCTAGATGGAGGCTTGGGAATGAAGCGGGTCAAACAGAGCAAGTACGAAAAGGAAAGCGTAATTTGGATGCGAGGTAAGTAATAGCTTACACCCTTTTATTAACATGTATTTATCCATAGATTGTAAGTACGATAAAAAGCTATACCCGGAATATGTTTCTGACATGAAACAATACGAAACATATAAGAGGATGAAAAACCTTGGTTAGTAAAAAAAAAAAAAAGAAGATCTAATGGTAAACACCGAAATGGGTCGGATGGGCGAATTGGTAGTTAAAAACCATGTTTTGTTATGTATGTAAATGTTTGGCCATATAGGACAAACGGGCCAAACGGGCCAAATGGTGATGATAACACCATTTGGCAATATCGACTAACATTTGTTTGTCAAGTTATATGTTCACAGGATTGAACAGAAATTGAATAATTGCGTCGCTTGAATTAGCGGCTAATAAAATCAAGGTATAAAAAAATGAAACGGGTCTATATGTTGACCGGGCCAGGTACGCATAAATAAGATATTAGTTATATGTACGATTTTGGGTCAAAATATATTACACGCGTAACTTTGGTGTTTGCCGCGTAATTCACAAAAGTTAAGAATCCGAGATAGAGAATTGAGTTAAACACTTTGATATATGATTTATGATTAACTAGAAACAAGTCTGGACGTCTTAAATTCAAACGGGTCAGAATGTTGATTTTGGGTAATAAGCCGAATGCTTAAAATTCTAGAATTTTATTAGTTTGAATGACGGATTTTTAACTCCATAAGATGGAGAATTAAATTACGATCGCGTGAGAAAAAGAATCACGTGAATCGGATAAGTAGAACAAAAGTTATGCACGTTTTTGTGAATTATAAGTTTGAGTTTTGAGCTGGGAATCTGCAGTTCAGCAACAAACAATTATGGACAAAGCAGGCCGTCGCGCCACGCGACGGCAAAAGCAAGGAGCTGTCGCGTGACGCGACGGGTTCCAAAAATTCGAAAAAATGTTTATTTTAATATTATATGCATTGCGAACCCGTTTAAATACGTTTTAAGCTACGTATGGCTAATCTAACTCATGTTTTATGAGTTGTAGGTATATTTCTAGTACCGGAGGACGATCAAGCTCAATGAAGAACCGAACATGATCAAGAAACAAGCTTCCGCACGACGCCTCGTTGTTACTTTTAAATGACGAACTTAATTACATTACGTTGTAAACTTTTAAATTGTAAAAGTTTTTAATAAACCCGTATTTCCGATGTATATGTAAACTTAATTACATGATCCTTTTTGTAAACTATACGTTAAACCTTGATTTAATTTAAAGGGTGTTACATTTTTATGGCAAAAGCAAGGAGCCGTCGCGCAACGCGACGGGTTCCAAAAATTCAAAAAATGTTTATTCTAATATTATATGCATTGCGAACCCGTTTAAATACGTTTTAAGCTACGTATGACTAATCTAACTCATGTTTTATGAGTTGTAGGTATATTTCTAGTACCGGAGGACGATCAAGCTCAATGAAGAACCGAACACGATCAAGAAACAAGCTTCCGCATGACGTCTCGGTGTTACTTTTAAATGACGAACTTAATTACATTACGTTGTAAACTTTTAAATTGTAAAAGTTTTTAATAAACCCGTATTTCCGATGTATATATAAACTTAATTACATGATCCTTTTTGTAAACTATACGTTAAACCTTGATTTAATTTAAAGGGTGTTACAAGTTGGTAATCAGAGCTCATGGTTAAAGAGTAAATTGTGTTCGGTTCGAGGCTTGATCACAAATCCGGTAAGTACATGTATGTTAATGGTTTAGCATGCTAAAGTGTTGTAAACAACACATAGGGTTATCGTGTAATACACGTTACCCCAATTAAAATGATTGATATAGATGACGAAATTACATGCGTTGACACATATCGTAAAAAGCCTTGTATTACAATACGGGCGTTTATTAATGTCGAAATTACTAACTTTTGTAAATGTTTAGTTGAAGGATACTCGCACCTGAAGATGGCGAGAGTGTAACAAGTGACGGACATGACGGTGGAACGGTCCGAGGTATGACAAGCAGAGCATACTCATTAAGGACCTAAATCGCGTGACGATTGCGAACAAAGATAACGGCAAGAGAAGCCCGTAAGGGCAAGCATTACCAGGTACACACTTTTAAATTTAATCGTATAAGTAGTAATATGCAACAAACTCGTAGGGAATGACGGTTGCATATATCTAATAAAACCTGAATAGGATGTCTATTCAGGATGATGTTTCCAAGAGAAGTTTAATAGAAACATGTGTTATTCACGATGATGAATAACAAAGAAATAATAGGATTAGTTCATATGGAAACTTGGACGGGGGGTAATTATCTAAGTGAAAAACTCTCAATATAATGCTATTGAGAAAAGTAGCGATCACATTAACGGATGTGATTATATAATAGTTCAATAGAAAAGAAAACATTTTATATGTACAAAAGTAAAACCAGTAAAACTAATGGTTGTTGTTTTGCAATTAAATAGAGTTTTACTAAATGAAATCAGAGATATGAAATAAATAGGGGCGTTACTTACATGGGGTGTGATGTGAAAACTACAAAAAGGTCATGTGTATCATGTGTTGATCGCTTACTCTGGCCAAGAAAGTAGTGGCATATGATACCATGAACTTCTTGTAGCGAACACATTTACGTCCGATGTAGTAAGGACGGGGTGAATGGGACTAACTTAAATGGTACCCAAATGAGTCAAACAAGTAAGATGTTTGATAGTAAACGTAAACGCAAGAAGGATGACAGGGAGCGTATTACGTTAGAATAATGAGCCCGAAAGAAGGGACAACGATTAAAGTAAATGAAAAAACAAACCAACTAATGAGGATGCTAAGGCATAAAGGATAAAGTTTGACTGTCATAAGTGATGAAATTCACACAGACAAGTCAAAGAGGTAGAATAAAAGAATAAAAGACTTGACTAAATAAAAGCAATGGAATTCGCTAAGACGATCAAATAAATTAAGATGATGTCTAATACCATATAAGAATGGTTACTTGACGATGACTTTGGTAAAGATACCTGATGGACGGGTAGGTGAATGCGTAAACCGAGAGACGGAAACGCGAAAAAGAAAGTCAAAAGACTCGGAATATGAGTCATGACTAAAAGACGGTGAGAATTTGCAAACAGAAATTTTGATAACTATGTTCAACTATTTAGAGTGAACGGGTCGAATAAAGAACGAAGTTTGCTGTCATAAGTGATAAAACCTCACACGAATAAGTCAAACGAGACAAATAAAGTATAAGAAATTGGTAGTACAAATAGGTGCAAACCGAATAATAGAAGCACGGAATATTAATGAACCTATGTGATGGGTCGTAAAGGAATGTAGATAGGAAAAACGCAAACTAGCGAAACAAGAATGTTAAAAAAAATATTAAGATAAAGAACCCGGGTAACGGGTTGTAAAAAGGTACAGGTAAGAACCGGATAATGGTAAGAGTAGGACAAACTGACGAGTAAATGACGTAAGGAGTCATAAAGTTGGAAGATTAGTCCGAAAGTAAACAAATGAAACCTTAGACTACGGTCAAGGTCAACTAAAGTTCAAAAGCAAAAATAAATGATTCCAAGCATAACAAGGGATGCCTTGAAGCTATATATGTATAAATATACATTTGAATATAGACGTGAATAAAAGGTGATCTATGGGATCATCATAACCCACAGGATTAAACGTAGTGATAAGATCTACGGGACCCAAAAGACCCTCGGGCCACGAATATAAAGAAACGAACAGAAGGGGTTTTACCTTAGAAGGTGGAAATCTAAGGAAAAAGCCTGTGAGGCTATGTGAAAGAACCTACGGGTCAATAGTGTAACACCTCGAAAACGGGTTTGGTAATCAAACCCCGTTAATACTAATACACGGGTAAAATACTGTTAGCGGTAAAGTTAACCCGATAAATATTAGGATTTAAAATAAATAAACCTAATATTTAATAAAACGTGAATAAATGGTTTTAAGGAAATAAAGTTTATAAGAAACCTGAATTAACGGGACTTAAAATAAACTGAGTCATAATTTCCCCGAACCCACTAAGTTAACTAGGAATATTTAACCTAGTTAATAAGTGGGAATAGTGATAGAAATATTTAACCTACTTAATAACTAACCAAACATGAGGGACCAAACTAGGATATCTTGAAAAATGGTTTTAATAAAAAAAAAAACAACACAACACACACTTTAAGTGTGTGTGCGTGCGTGGGGATGGCCAGGAGAAAGCTTCCATGGAGCTTTAGCCCTAAATTCACCAAAAGGATCAAATTGAAGGTCAAATCTAACCCAAATCAAATGCATGAACACGTATAAACGATCACCAAGTCGTGGAGATCATAAGGTATGTCACAAAACCTAGATTGGTTAAAGTTGAAATTCGAGACAAGTAGGTTACTTGCAAATAGATGGTTGGGTTATGATCCAAAGTCGAAATTGAATGTATATGCATGTTTAATTTTGTTAGTTATGATGAAATTATGAAGAACTTGAAGTAATATTACTTGTATGTGATTAACAAGTAAACTAGGAAGTGGGGTTTGATATAATAGTGAAGATGATGATAAGTTTATGTTTAAAATCATCATATTTGATAATTGAAACAAGGCACTCAAACAAATTACGTGATTTGGGTACTTGTTCCTACATGATTGAAATGGGTTTTGAATGTTATGATGAAATTCGGTAGCTATGTTCATGTAACTAAGTGTATGAGATCATATTATCTACTAATTGATAGATAGAACTTGGTTTTATTAAATGTTCGGATGAATGCTAGTGATAGGATGAAACGGGTTTTCGCTCGTATATGAGAGACCCTTAGTTCTTGTGAAACGAATGAATAAACTAGTTTTGATAATCGCTTGAGCTAGTTGAAGTGTTGAAAACACAATGGACTTAGTTAGAACTTTAGTTAAAACGGGGGCCTAAAAATAATGCCTACCGGGTAATTATTGGAATGCTGAAACTAGTTGTCGAACTTGAATGTGCATTTTATATGCTAATGGGCGTTTGACTTTTAGTAGTCAAACCGACCATTAATAAGATCGAATGATAATTTTGATAGAAAAATACGTAAGATGGAATAGTTATGATTGAAAATGACTAAATTAACCATCTTATGAAATATGATGATAGTTTGACGCCTAACAAGCTAGGTGGAAGCTTGTGGATGAAGCGTGTCAAACGGAGCGAGTACGGAAAGAAAAGTGTGGCATGGATGCAAGGTAAGTAAAGCTTACACTCTAATTATTTAATACCTAATAATTTTATAGGTTATGAATGATAAGTCTTATTTAAATTATGATGTTCCGACACGACAAGTGCGGTCCGGAACAAAAGACAATGGTCATAAACATGTTGAATGAATAAAAAGGAGCAAATATGGTTAAATAGTCATGAAATGACTTAAAGATAACGAGTTTTTAATAATTAACTTGTATGGTAAACCAAGGCAAATAATAAGGGTAAAATAGTACTTTAGTCATTTGCTGACAATAACTGTTAGTTTGGGGAAAGATACGTCATAGCGTGGGCTATAATGGGTCAAGGGAATCAATTGACGATTTACAAGTAAAACGACTATAGGTGTAAACCGGAGTTAGTTGTATGGGTAAGATGGTAATAAATATCATCTCATAGAGTTTCATGTCCTTTAGACCAAACGGGTCAAAAGGTGAAATTATCACCCTTTGACAATATCGACTAATGGTTTGTTGAGCTATATGATTATAGGAATAAATATCAGATGGATATGTACATCGCTATTGCTTAGCGGCTACTAAGGCAAGGTATCGAAACGCGCAGGTCGATTTTCGCAACGCAGACTTTGAAATGTGGATATTTATACGACCCTTTGTGACTAATTATAATAAATATGAGAACGTGGGTACGAAAATGTGTAACCAGACTATCGCAACGCTTAACAAACAAAACGAAACATCGAAACGCAATTCGCCGGAGACCACCAATCGAATAACCATCCGATCCATGGCACTCCATCACTTTCTCTCCTCTTCACCTATAAATAGCACTTGTCACGTCACTTGAACAGTGATGTGACAGCACTCACTCGACCAGCACACTTTGGGGCTATTTTCTCTCGATTTCTCGCGATTCTTGTAAGTTTCTACCTCAAATCTTGTACTTCTATGATCTACACGCACTCCTTCATCTTTTCCGACAACAAATCTCACCTTTCACCGTAAAATCCTCTGATTTGGTGCGTTCTAAGGTGATGTCATCATGGAGTTCTTAGGAACAATGAAGCGTGACCTCACCTCATCAAGAACAATTCAGATCTAATGGATTCCACGGTATGAAAACACTAATAGCACCTACATCTAAGCCGAATCTAAGTATTTCAAATTTCTCTCAAGCTTTCTTAACTTTTTACTCAAAACCGATAGAATCGGAGCTCGTTCAGACCTCCTACTCATTCTATAGTGAAGTGTCGGTTTGAGAACTGATTTCTATCGACTAGATGACCGGTTAACGGGTTGAACACGAACAACCGTCAAGGACAGTTAAACTGATCAAACGGGGTGATTCCCATCCGATCTGATGACTTAGCCTTGGTAGAGTTCCATTGTTTAATACGTTGTCACACCGTCTCATTCAAACCACAAACTTTCGAAAATAATCAAGTTCAAGACGATCAGATTCGCTGGGACAGATTGAAAAGTGAAGCTAATCAGAAAAAAGAGACAAGAATCTGTTACAGATGCAATGAAGTGGGTCACATTGCATGGAACTGTTCTCAAGCAACAAAAACAAAACAGGAAGTCTCTAAAAAACGCAAAGAAAAAGTTGATGAGAAAAAAGAACCACCAACTAACAAATTTAAAATTTTTGAAAATTCAACATATGAAGTTGGTGAGTGTTCAAAGACAAGTTTTTATAAAAAGAGAGCTAAGCATGACAACCAAATGTGGGTTGTTAAGAAGTTTCATGAAGATGTTAAGAACTTTGATGTGAAATCTGGCGATGAATCTGATTCCACAAAGTCAGAGGAGCCACAGGTTGAGGTAAAAGAAGAAACCTCAGTGCCTCCAATGGATGATGTTAATTTTCCACCATTGAGGGCTGAGAATTTTAAATCAAAAGTTGAAAAGGTTGAGATGTTGAATCAATTCTATTCTGAGAAGAAAGAAATTGATGTTGAGAAAGTGTTTAATGAAAATGTTAAAAAGATTTTTGGAAAAATGGTCGAGGGAAAGGCCAAAGGGGTAAAGGACTTTTATGAAACAAAGAAAGCAACTTTTTACCCAAGTGAAATTGAGGAGGAAACATCCAAGTTTGGTCAGGCTTGGATTGGATGGAAGTTTTTCACAAGTAGAATCCTGACTTACCGGAGCTCCCAGGTTGGTAAGAGTGGAGCAGGTATCGGCATCTTTCTTGAGAAATTCACGAAAGTGATTTCGACTTTCAAGTGGTAAATCAGGGACATTAATTTGTACTTGATTTTCTACAAGTGATATTTGGTGTTTGAACTTAAAATTGTTACATTTTTCAAAGTGATTGATAGAACAATGTGATGATCATAACCCCAACTTTACAAGTGGTAAAATCAACAAAACTAATTTTCTGGAAAAATCATTTTGATTAAAACAAACTTAAGTGTTTAGAAATCATAATGAGAAAATTGTTTGTTGAAAGGGGGAGTTCTGACTGTTTATGTCAAGTGGATGGCGAATTGAAGTGATTCGATATCGGTTGTCACTTTATTTGTACAGTTTGTTTTCAAATTTCCTTTAAATGATTTTGCATTTTAGGGGTAGTAAGAATTTTCAGAAAATCCAAAAACATTTGAAAATTTGAAAAAGACAAAAACATGATAAAATACAAAAAGAGTTTTGTTGTAAAAAAGAGGAAATGATAGTACATCAGTGAACATTTACAGTATGCTAAAGAAATGTAATGTTTAAATAGCGTTAAGCGGTCTCACTAATGATATGCCGATAGGTTTTTAAACATTTAGTAAGCTTTTTCGGGATATAAACTTAAATTCAAACTTGCTTATTTCGTGGGGAACTCTACTTGGATATATAAGTAACCCATGAAATTTCGTTTGAAGGATCCCTCTTTCTGAGATACTAGGTCTTTATGCTCAGTGATATCTGGGGTATTATCCTGGGACTTCTGATTTTGCGGAAGCAATGGCCTAGTCCCCGGAGAATACTTTACGCTTGCTTGAAATATAAGCCTGCCCTCAGCATAAAAAATGATGAAACATTGAAAAATGCTATTCATGTGCTATTGTAAAAAAGATCCTCTAAAGGGGACCCACCAAAAGTCGAAGCCGTCATCTCTCTGCTGAACGGAAGTTCTGACCTGAGCTCTCACGGCCCTCGCAATTAACCCCTTACAGATATCATCTGTGGTATACTCACCTGTAAGACTGAATATTGGGATCTGGATACGGGAGTATATTCAAGAGGTCGGACACATGAATAAGTTTAAATTCTTAATACACCTAATTCATATCCTGAATCAGTTGAAATTTGTGTGAGAATTTAAGTGGATCAATATATCAGCAATCTAAGTGAACTGTTTAATTCTTAATGTGTAACTAAGCTCAACGGTACTTGTGACTTGTAAAAAACTGATATGATCCTCTTACACAAACTCACAAAAATATTGTCTGTAAATATTTCTTTACTGCATTTCTTTAAAATTCAAAAAATCCAAAAAGATTTTCAGTGTGTTTTAGCATAAACTTTGAAAAATTCAAAAAGATTTTTTGACAACTGATGTTGAAAAGCTGATTTTCAAAATTCCGAGTGCTAAACATGATGAGCATTTAGTATACAAGTGATCATCAGAAGTTTTTAAAATGATTAAATCATTCTGGAAAGTTACCTGCTAGTAGTGTATAAATTTGTCAAATTTTAAAATTGGTGAAATTTATTTTTGGGTAGAGATTTGTGCAGGAAACAGTAGAGCCAGAAATTGGTCCAGAATCTGTGGAAAGAGTATAGAGCCAGGACACGATCCTGATCCTGTGAAAGACAGATTGCGATCAACATCCGAGGAAAGATTATTTGTTCGAGGGGAGTATGTTGGTGCTGATGAAAAGAAAAGAGAAGATTGAAGAAGTTTTACACTGTCAAATACTTCAGAAAGCGATCAGACTGATAAAGACTGAAGACGTTGAAGACTCAACACTTAAGACTCGTCAACATTCGAGGGGGAGTCTGTTGGTGCATGCGTCTGTCGACTTCGTCTTGTATCGAGTCTTGTATTGTACTAGATAGATCAGGGCACGAAAAACGAGAAAACTGTCAAAAATAGGTCAACAGGCAGTTTCAAACGAAATTACAAAGTTTAATTCTTCTTGAAGTGAACATGTCATTTCAAACGAAATTAACTTGTTAATTCCGTTTGAAATGGTAATCCCGCTTGAAATCATAATTCCGTATGAAAGGTGATTCCGCTTGAGTCATGTTCAAGCGGAATTAGCTGGCCTATATATAGAGTTGTCCTGATTTCGTTTGATGTGTGTGTTGTATGTGTATTTTCGAAGCCGAGGTGCTGTCGAAGTGTTGTTTCGCTGTAAAACTTTGTCAAGTTAATCAGAACAACAGTTAAATTGAATATCTTGCTGAATCACACACAATATATCTGTTTCCGCCTTTCATATTGTGTAGAACGCCTCTGATCGACTCATTTCGGGTCCGTACACGATCCTACATATATATATATATATATATACATATATATATATATATATACATATATATATATATATATATATAGGGATAAGATCATGCGAGAACCACCTCTTATTGCGAGAACCACGAGAACCAATGTGAACACAACCAAAAATGCCTAAAAATAGCTAAAAATCACACAAAAAAAACTTTAATATTTTTTATTTAAAAATCGCTACTTTTCGAAGAAAAAAAAAATTAAAAAAACATTTTTTTTAAAAAAAAAATTTTGCCACTAAAAGTAGCGATTTGAGCATAAAAAATATTAAAAAAAAATTTAGATTTCTTTTTGATTTTTTTAGTTTTTTTTTTTTTTTTTTGGGTTTAGTTTTTAGCATTTTAGCTTGGGGGGGGGGGGGGGGAGGGGGTTAGGTTTTTGGGGGGTGGGGGAGGGGGTTTAGGTATTTTGGGGGGGGGGTGGTGGTTAGGTTTTTTTTAGGTTTTTTTAGCTATTTTAGGTTGTGTTCACATTGGTTCTCGCGGTTCTCACAATAAGGGTGGTTCTCGCATGAACTCCTCCCTATATATATATATAGGGGACCGCTAAAATGAGAACCACCTCGAGTTGTAAGAACCGTTAGAACTACACCGTACGGGGCGAGGTGGACCAAATTTTTTTTTCATAAACGTACATGCTTGTATTATAAACACATTTGTAAAAAAAAGAGTAAATTGCTATTTTAGTCCCTGAGTTTTCTTCAAATTTGCCATTTTAGTCCAAATAGTTTTTTTTTTGCCTCCTGGTCCCTGACTTTTACATTTTCTAGCCATTTTGATCATTTTGTCTAACTACATCCAAAAATCCAGTTTGTAACAGGGGTATTTTGGGGATTTCCTTAAAAAATGTTTTCAGTTGCCATTTTGATCCAATTCCAAAAAATCAAAAAAATTCCAAAAAATCAAAAAAATTCCCCAAAATACCGTTTTGCCATTTTTGAATTTTTTGGAAATTTTTTGATTTTTTGGAATTTGATCAAAATGGCAACTGAAAACATTTTTTAAGGAAATCCCCAAAATACCCCTGTTACAAACTGCGTTTTTGGATGGAGTTAGACAAAATGATCAAAATGGCAACAAAATGTAAAAGTCAGAGACCCAGAGGCAAAAAAAAAACTATTTGGACTAAAATGGCAAATTTGGACAAAACTCAGGGACTAAAATGGCAATTTACTCAAAAAAAATGTCGTGTGTGTAGTTTTGAGCACCACAAGTTTGTGTTTACGGGTACCATAAATCCTACCAGAAAATTTACAGTACCCGTAAACACACACTTGTGGTGCTCAAAAACTTTTTTTTTTGAATTTTTTTTACAAATGTGTTTATAGTACACGCATCTACGTTTGTGAAAAAAAATTTGGTCCACCTCGCCCCGTACGGTGTAGTTCTCACGGTTCTTACAACTCGTGTGGTTCTCATTTTAGCGGACCCCTATATATAGGAGTTGGCCAGAAAGTCCAAATTTCCTAAAAAGTATAAAAAGTCATAAAACACCATAATGTCAACCATAAAACACACCAAAAACCCACAAATAATATGATGAAGATTACTAAAACTTCATGTATGTGGGTTTTGTGTTGTGTTTTAGATGTTAAGGCTCTGATTGTGGAATGAAAAATATTATTGTGTTTTATGTTGTTTAGCATTGTGTGTTTTATATTCATAGTTCTACGATGGTGTGTTTGAAGTTTTTATGGACAATTAGAGTTTGAATATGGTGTTTTAGTAATATTCATTCTATTATTTGTGAGTTTTAGGTGTGTTTTATACCTGAAATTATTGTGTTTTATGACTTTTTACACTTTTTAAGAAAAACACACTTTCTGTAGGATCCCCACTCTATATATATAGGATACGAGTTAGGGAGCCGCTAAAATAGGAACCACCCCCAGTTGTAAAAACCGCGAGAACCACTCTCAACCAATCAGAATATGCCAACAGAAAGGGTATATTGGTCATTTACCCCAAACATCAAATTCCTCTCTCTCTCTTCCAATAATGGCACCAGAGATTTAAAATCTCTCTCCTTTCTCTCTCTTCAAAATATTATTATCTCTCCTTATAAAACTCCATCCTTTCATCCTGTGTAAAAGAATCTTTACCACCATCTCTCTCACATATTTTGATCTCATCGGCGACCGGAGCCGGATGTCATCCGGTACTCCGGCGCCCAGCACCTCCGACAACCCCCAAAAACCCACCGAGCTCCCTCATTTCCGTTCACCGACGACTTCTCCGTCACACACCACCATCCTCCTTCTCCCCGTTTACCGACAACCTCACCCTACAACCACCTCCTCCATCTTTTCCGGTAACTGATTTTCCAGCGACGATGTTCTCTGTGTTTCCAGTAACTGATTTTCCAGCGACGAGCTCCGAAGGTGCGGCTCCGGTGGTTTCAGCAGCATCCAACTCGGGTGAGTCCATTTTATTTTGTTTCTTTTCTTCACCTTCTTCTTTCAGATCCGTTTGAATGAGTTAATTCTCCGAACAGACATGTGGTTGAAGGAGGTGGTGGTTGACAGTTGGGGGGGTGTTGATGGTGACGGTGGTGTTTTGATGGCCGACGGCAGTGTTGATGGGGGGGATGTGTTGATGGTGAAAGGGAGTGGTGAGTGGTGGGGTTGCAGGTATCATCATATCATAGAGATTGTATAAATGAGAAAAGTAAAGGGGGGGTGGGGTTTGGAGGGAAACAAAGGTTTTCTTTTCCTGCTTATCAAAAGTAAAAGGGGGCTTTTGAAGAGTGACTGTATTGGTTGTTGTAGGTAGGTGAAATCAGAGGAGAAAGGGAGTAGTGAGTGGTAGGTGTGTTGGTGAGAAGTGGATGTCGGTGTTGTTGTTGATCCGCCGATGGGGTGGTTTGCTTGATTCTGTGGGTTTGTTTGTTTTTTACAGGTGACCGATTGAAAGTGGTCCCGATGGTGCTCGGTGGTGCCCGGTGGTGCCGATGGTGCCCCGTTGCGCCGATGGTGCCCGAATTGGTGGTTGAATTGAGTTCTTGATTCTAATTGGTATTTTTTATATGTTTTGGGGGTTTGAATTGGGTTCTTTGATTTCTGTTTTTTATTTGTATTCTTGATTGTGTGGGTTTTGATCCGTTGGATTGGGCGGCGATGATGGAAAAAAAATCATAGATTTTGATGACCGTGGCGCGGCAACAACGGCGGAGGGTAGGTTTTTTGAACCTGTAACCCCACTTTTGCAGCATTTTGATTATCGGATAATCTGAGCCAAACCCTGTTTATTTTTTTTTGTGAGATACACTTTGTTTTGATATTGTTGGTTTTTTTTATTTTTCCCCCCTAGTCGATGATGATAACAATATATATATATATATATCTAAGACACCTCCAGAGTTTGCGTTTTCAGGGTGCGTTCGTTTTTGCGTAAAAAAGTTTTTGTTAAAAATAAAAAAGTTAAACCGTAAACTTTTTAACGTAAAACGTAAAACGTAAAAAAGTTTTACGTAAAACGTAAAAAGATTTGCGTAACACGTAAAGTTGTATGTTTTAGCATCAAAGGACACCGCTAGAAAAATCATATTAAGCTAAAGGACAAAACGTGTAATTTTCCCGGATAACAAATAATCCCTACTATCTACCCATGTATTTCACCTATATAAGCAGCTAAACAGCCTCGTCAAACGACAACCAACATAACCGTTAACTTTAAAAGTTAATTTCAAGTTTTGTCTTTTATCTTTATACCTAATTTTAGACGTTGTCCTTTGTCTTTGAAATCGATGAGTTTTGTACGTAATGTTCCAAATTACAGCACGTGTCCTTTAGCACTAAACCAATTAGATTTTTCTGTTAAATCTTGACATGTGACTTGCACATCAGGGCATATTTATCTTTTCACTGTTACACAGACTATTGTACAAATATTTAACATCCAGGGACTATTGTGTAAAATATTTAAAAAGATATATAAATAAATCTATACCGTTTCGACCCATACCGTTTCGAACCGAACCGTTTCGACGCGAAGCGTTTCGACGCGAACCGTTTCGACGCCAAGCGTTTCGACGCGAAGCGTTTTGACCCGTACCGTTTCGAACCCGTACCGTATCGAACCGTACCGTTTCGACCCGTACCGTATCGAACCGAACCGTTTCGAGCCGAACCATTTTGACACGAACCGTTTCGACCCGTACCGTTTTGAACCCGAACTATTTCGAGCCGAACCGTTTCGACGCGAAGCGTTTCGACCCATACAGTTTCGAACCGTACCGTTTCGACGCGAACCGTTTCGAACCGAACCGTTTCGGCGCGAAACGTTTCGACGTGAAGCGTTTCGACCCGTACCTTTTCGAACCCGTACCGTATCGAACCGTACCGTTTCGACCCGTACCGTATCGAACCGAACCGTTTCGACGCAAACTGTTTCGAACCCGTACCGTTTCGACCCGTATCGTATTGAACCGAACCGTTTCGAGCCGAACCTTTTCGACACGAACCGTTTCGACCCGTACCGTTTCGAACCCGAACCGTTTCGAGCCGAACTGTTTCGACGCGAAGCGTTTCGACCCATACCGTTTTGAACCGTACCGTTTCGACGCGAATCGTTTCGAACCGAACCGTTTCGACGCGAACCGTTTCGACGCGAACCGTTTCGACGTGAAGCGTTTCGACGCGTACCGTTTCGAACCCGTACCGTATCGAACCGTACCGTTTCGACCCGTACCGTATTGAACCGAACCGTTTCGATCCGAACTGTTTCGACACGAACCGTTTCGACTCGTACCGTTTCGTACCCGAACCGCTTCGAGCCGAACCGTTTCAACGCGAAGCGTTTCGACCCGTACCGTTTCGAACCGTACCGTTTCGAACCGAACCGTTTCGAACGGTACGGTACGGTTCGAAACGGTTCGCGTCAAAACGGTACGGTTCGAAACGGTACGGGTCGAAACGCTTCGCGTTGAAACGGTTCGCGTCGAAACGGTTCGGCTCGAAACGGTTCGGGTACAAAACGGTACGGGTCGAAACGGTTCGTGCCGAAACATTTAATGATTTTTGGATTTTTTAGAATTTTTTTGATTTTTTAGAATTTTTATGATTTTTTAGAATTTTTTTGATTTTTAGATTTTTTTTGAATTTTTTGGAATTTGATCAAAATGGCAACTGAAAACATTTTTTAAGGAAATCCCCAAAATACCCCTGTTACAAACTGGGTTTTTAGATGGAGTTAGACAAAATGATCAAAATGGCAACAAAATGTAAAAGTCAGGGACCCAGAGGCAAAAAAAACTATTTGGACTAAAATGACAAATTTGGACAAAACTCAGGGACTAAAATGGCAATTTACTCAAAAAAAATTCAAAAAAAATGTCGTGTGTGTAGTTTTGAGCACCACAAGTTTGTGTTTACGGGTACCATAAATCCTACCGGAAAATTTACAGTACCCGTAAACACACACTTGTGGTGCTCAAAAAAAAAAATTTTTGAATTTTTTTTTACAAATGTGTTTATAATACACGCATCTACGTTTGTGAAAAAAAAAATGGTCCACCTCGCCCCGTACGGTGTAGTTCTCACGGTTCTTACAACTCGAGGTGGTTCTCATTTTAGCTGACCCCTATATATATATATATATATAGAGCCGCTAAAATAGGAACCACCCCATATATATAGGGAGCCGCTAAAATAGGAACCACCCCCAGTTGTAAGAACCGCGAGAACCACTCTCAACCAATCAGAATATGCCAACAGAAAGGCTATATTGGTCATTTACCCCAAACATCAAATCCCTCTCTCTCTCTTCCAATAATGACACCAGAGATTTAAAATCTCTCTCCTTTCTCTTTCTTCAAAATTTTATTATCTCTCCTTATAAAACTCCGTCCTTTCATCATGTGTAAAAGAATCTTTACCACCATCTCTCTCACATATTTTGATCTCATCGGCAACCGGAGCCGGATGTCATCCGGTACTCCGGCGCCCAGCACCTCCGACAACCCCCAAAAACCCACCGAGCTCCCTCGTTTCCGTTCACCGACGACTTCTCCGTCACACACCACCATCCTCCTTTTCCCCGTTTACCGACAACCTCACCCTACAACCACCTCCTCCATCTTTTCCGGTAACTGATTTTCCAGCGACGATGTTCTCTGTGTTTCCAGTAACTGATTTTCCAGCGACGAGCTCCGAAGGTGCGGCTCCGGTGGTTTCAGCGGCATCCTACTCGGGTGAGTCCATTTTATTTTGTTTCTTTTCTTCACCTTCTTCTTTCAGATCCATTTGAATGAGTTAATTCTCCGAACAGACATGTGGTTGCAGGAGGTGGTGGTTGACAGTTGGGGGGGTGTTGATGGTGACGGTGGTGTTTTGATGGCCGACGGCGGTGTTGATGGGGGGGGGGGGGTGTTGATGGTGAAAGGGAGGGTGAGTGGTGGGGTTGCAGGTATCATCATATCATAGAGATTGTATAAATGAGAAAAGTAAAGGGGGGGGGGGGCTTTTTGGAGAGAAACAAAGGTTTTCTTTTCCTGCTTATCAAAAGTAAAAGGGGGCTTTTGAAGAGTGACGGTATTGGTTGTTGTAGGTAAGTGAAATCAAGGGAGAAATGGAGTGGTGAGTGGTAGGTTTAATTTTCCCGGATAACAAATAATCCCTACTATCTACCCATGTATTTCACCTATATAAGCAGCTAAACAGCCTCGTCAAATGACAACCAACATAACCATTAACTTTAAAAGTGAATTGCAAGTTTTGTCTTTTATCTTTATACCTAATTTTAGACGTTGTCCTTTGTCTTTGAAATCGATGAGTTTTGTACGTAATGTTCCAAATTACAGCATGTGTCCTTTAGCACTAAACCAATTAGATTTTTCTGTTAAATCTTGACATGTGACTTGTACATCAGGGCATATTTATCTTTTCACTGTTACACAGACTATTGTACAAATATTTAACATCCAGGGCCTATTGTGTAAAATATTTAAAAAGATATATAAAATAAATCTATACTATCTCTCTCTCTCTAAAACAACTTTACTCTCCTCTCTCTGTTAACCTCCCTCTCTCTCTCTCTCTTAACTTCCCTCTCTTTCCACCTAAATGTTGAAAATCATTCAAACATTCAAACAGTGAAGAACATGACGGTTCAAAATGAACAAAAAGGCTCTAGCAACGGAGGACTTGGAACGATAGCGGAGGACCTGATTCAAACACGAAGCTCGATGAGGCGGAGCAAGTGGAGGCTATTGACCGACTGACGGTTCTGAATCAGATGGTTTTGGCGAAGATGGATAGGGTTTTGGGTGTTAAACTTATAGGAAAGATTCATAAGTGATGTTTTGGATTTATGTGGTTGAAATGTAGATTTGAAATATCGTGAAGTTGATGTGTTAGGGGTGGATGATGTGGTGGTTGGTGGATGGGTAGTGATGGTGCGGTTGCATCGGTGGTGGTTATGGTGGAAATAGGTGGCGGTGGTTATGTTGGAAACACGGTAGTGGTGGTGCAAGGAGTTTGTGGTGGTGGTGTGGTGAAAGTACAAAAGGAGAGGGGTGTAGTAGAAAAAGAAAATTGGTTTTTTTGAATCTTTAGTGTTAATGTTTTTTTAATAAAATGGTTAGTTATTTATATAATTAGTCCTTAAAAGGTAAAATGACAAAATTGCCCTCATGTGCAAGTCATATGACCAGATTTAATAGAAAGATTTAATTGAGTTAGTATCAACGGACATAACGTGCAAGATTTTGAAACTTTAAGTACAATAGTCGTTAATTTTAAAGACAAAGACAAAAGACATCGCTTGAAATTGGTATAAAAATAAATGACAAAACTTGGAATTCACTCTAACTTTAATAAATGAATATTCCTACTATCGTCCTATGTGTTTCACCAGTTAAAATAGTAGTGGGTAGGTTGCATGGATAGAAATAAGGTACATGACATGGTGAACATGCATTAGTGGCATGGTGGACATGTACTCCCAAGTTTGTTATGTATAGTTCCTTTTACATTGAATGAAAAACACATAAAATTGCCCCAAAATTGGATTTCTTCTTAATCTTGTTTTTCTTTGACTTTTGCCTACTTACAGGCTGCAACAAAATATCACGATATAGAACCGTATTTCAAATAAAAAAGGGGTGTTCTTACAATCTTGAGTGCACCTATATGTCAATTAACCTAGCTTTGGGAAATTGAAATATAATAAAAATCATAGAATATAGAGTTACAAAGTTAGCGTTTTCTTGCAATGTGTTTTATCTGCCAGCTCTACGCCAATAGCTTTTGCCCATTTACCTTCCAAAGTTCTTTCACGTTCTTAGAAAAAAGATTTTCAGTGTCCCTAATTTTATTCAATTCATTGAAAATATCCGCAACCATATATGAAATCTCCAAAACTCCCATCACAAATTAGTGGATGTACCACCAAGTTACAATCCAAGCTGAACTAGGATGTTGTCCTTATGACCTTGTGTAGGATTATTAATTAGACAATATCGTAATTGTGTTCCAGGTGCTCTCCAAAGTTTAGTCAAAACGTTGTAATAATAGTACTTAAGCTTTAACTCTCAATCTGTCTTTTAAGCTTGATTATTTATATACAACATATTTACATTAGCAGGCAGAGCATGAAGAAAGCATTTGATATTGCGTTTGGGTCAAATTATCAGCAAATATAGCTTACCTAAAAACAGGAATATTGATAAACGAATTCTTGCTGTTTGGAGATTGTTTAACAACTTAGACCTAAGAACCCAATAATAATCCAAGATATCAGTTTCCAACAAGCCAATTGTAGTCTTAACAAAACCATTGACTTTTTCTTATATGCTTTTATTTATTTATTGGGACCACTATTCAGTGCATGCTCTATATATACGCTCCTCTAAGGCATTCTCACTCACAGTTAAATCCAGTTCAAGAACCGTAACAGTTTGCAATCATCCTAAAATGGCTTCTACCTGCTACCTTTACGTCTTTGTGCTTGCACTATTTTCCGTCACAACCAATGAGATGTGTTATGCTTCACGCAATTTGCTGCAAGCTAATCCAACATTGCCACAACCACAAATACCCTCCATTCCAACACTTCCACAACCACAGATGCCCACCATCCCGACACTCCCACAACCACAAATACCCACCATCCCAACACTCCCACAACCACAGATGCCCACTATTCCCACAATCCCTACATTCCCTAATATGCCCAAAGTATCCTTTCCCCCATTGCCTTCTATGCCTACCATCCCAAACCTTCCAACAACTCTTCCAAGCATTCCTTTCTTCGCTCCACCTCCATCTAAAAAGTAGACAAGAAACAATCGCTACTAGATCAGAAGAAGCTTGTGACATGTCATTGATCTAGCCATTAGAAGGGTCCTTGATTCAACTATTTTACATGATTGTTGAGTGTTTTCTCATGTACTTTTTGTTTTCTTGTTTCTGTATTCTTTGTGTGGTTTGATATACTTTGTTGTAATATATCGTTAATGTAAATTTAAAAGTCCCACTTTTACCTTTTAGTGTTAAAGCGTCATATTAATGAATAGAGAAAATTTTGATTTATCTATTATTTATGCTGATGACAATGTTTAATAACTAAATGAAAAGCAGCGGAACCATTCAGTGATCTTGTTGGATGAAAATTGCTGTTTGCAAGAGTAACGCCAACGAAGATATTGAATTGGTCTTTCCGGGTTATAAAGGAAGAAGTGTTGGAGAGTTATAAATAAATCATATCGAATGAGGAGCTTATTCAAAATATCAATTGTTTTGGATTATAAGTGGTTTTGAGGTGTGGATTTAGTAGCCGAAGTGATGTAGTCCTAAAATACTTTGAACGAGAGGTGATTGCCGTGGAGGTTTTGTTGTGAACATTCAAAGAGAAAATCTGAATCATAGTTGTTTGATCAAATCAGATAAACAATAGGACCTTTTTCTTTACTTTTTCAAAAAAAAAAAAAAAAAGAAAGAAAAAAAAAGAAAACAACTCCAATAAAAAACCGGTGCCATTGTCCATCTTACGCCTGGAAAAAAATATCAAATGAGTAGAATTATTAATAACTCTACAGGTATAAAACCTTCACATATTTCAGAGTTGATTACTCGGATGCTCGTCCGGTTTTATGAATTTCGAGGGACAATTTGTCCACGGTCGGTATGATATATGACAAGGTTTTTAGTAGGCTGAAGATATTTGGACACCCATCGCGCCTATTTTCACACCTTTGGTGCCCTAGACGCCTCGTATAGGTCTATACGAGGCGTCTACGCACTGAATTCAAGGGGGTCTGCGAGGGTGTCAGGCACAAAGTTTAAGGAACACTAGACGCCTCGTACAGAGCTATACGAGGCGTCTAAGATTGGGTTTTTTTTTGGCTGAAATGAGGGGTGTTTTGGTGGGTTTTGGTATGGTTTTTGGATAGTTTTTGAAGATGTGTTTTTTATTGAAGATGTGTTTTTGGATAATAATAATAATAAACAATGATAATAATAATAATAATAATAATAATAATAATAATAATAAATAACAATAACAATAATAATAAATAATAGTAATAATAAATAATAATAATAATAATAATAATAATAATAACATTAACAATAATAATAACAACATTAATAATAACAATAATAATAAAACTAATAATAATAATTAATTAAAAAAAAAAACACAGAGCCTCGTATAGCCCTCGTATAGGGCAATACTCGGCGTCCTGTTCTTCCATATTCATCTTCAACCTCAAAACTCAAACCCCCAAACCCCACAAAAATCAAATTTCAGGGCAAACCTACGGTCTAAACGCAAAAACATGGCAAAAATACTAAACTACGGGGCGAAATACATACCGGTGATGCTTCAAATCTTCGAAAATCCGGTCGAAATACGTATCCGAGGCGTATAGAGGTGTATTCTCCGTATGTGTGTTTGTTTTTTGTTTGGGGTAAAAGCACCCTCGTCTAGACCCCCCCTGTGTTATACGAGGCCTAGACGCCTCGTATAGCTCTATACGAGGCGTCTTCCTCTTTTATTAAATGACCATTTAGCCCCTGGTATGCCCCCAGTATAGGCATTATTCAGGGGCAAAATGGTAATTAACCATTCCAAAAAGATATTTCTGGAATGGTTAATTACCATTTTGCCCCTGAATAAAGCCTATACTGAGGGCTTTACAGGGGCAAAATGGTAATTTAATAAACTTTTTTTAATAATTAAAAAACAAAAAATCTCAAAAAGTTGCCGCCTCAGAAGACGACACGTATAGATCTATACGCGGCGTCTGGGGTTTCAAAATTACCTTTAAGCCCCTGTTAATGGTCTATACTGGGGGCTTTACAGGGGCAAAATGGTAATTAACATAAAATATTTTCAAAATTCAAAATTTAAAAAAAGAATTGTTGCAGACACTGTAGACGTCTCGTATAGATCTATACGAGGCGTCCTAATTCAAAAAATTCAAATTTTGATTTTCAAATTTTCAAAATTCAAAATTTCAAAAACCCGCTCAACTAGACGTCTCGTATAGATCTATACGAGGCGTCTGTGGTTTAGGAAATGACCTTTTAGCCCCTGAAATAAGCCTAGATTGGGGGCATAACAGGGGCAGAATGGTCTTTTGGGCATATCTATACGACGCGTATAGCTCTATACGCGTCATATATTTTTAATTTTTTTTAAAAATGATATTAAACTGTTTTAATTATTGAAAAATGATACAAATTATAAAAAAAATTATAGAAATTGTAGAAAATTATAGGAATTAATAAAAAAAATACATTCAAATTACAAAAATCATTCTTCCGTATCACTATCGATGTAATTAAGACTGGGGTTTGATCTTGGCGGAGGATTCATTATCGATGTATACCATTCTAGACGTGGCAAGTACATATCTTCCCATTGTTTCGTATGGGGTGTTCGGTTGGTCAACCATAGCCCGTGTGCTGGTGGCATTGGATAATCCCCTTCCAGCTTAACATGTATGAAGTGGTTCTCGTTTACATGTGTAAGCGTTATGAACAATGGTTGTTGATTAGCCGGAGGACTTAGTATCGGGAAGAAAGTGGAACTCGCACCCATGGTTGTCGTTAACAGGTGCACCCCGATACCGTACGTTTGTGCAATAAGAAGTCCTGCATAGGGGAAGTCCATCCAGTGATCCCCCCCACAACCGGACACTGAATCCCAAATTAGGCCCTGACGATGCGTGTAAAAATAACCTTTATCCCATGCTTCAAATATTGGGAACCAGATCGATTTGTTCTTATCCATTTCTTGAACAAGGTGCCTTCGAATGAGCCCCCATGAACTCTGTTCCATACCTAAGCCCACAGCCACAGACCGAAACCCACAATGACCGTCCGGCATCACATCTCGTATGCACGAGACGTACGGATGGAACACTAGCGGAATGTCATCCTGAAACTGTTCGATGATTCCCACGTACTCGTCCCCAATGATTAACGGAAAACCGTGAGCATCTCGTGTCTCTTTCTTCTTAGAACTCTTTGAACGGCTTAGGCTCGCTTTGGGTTTTTGGGACCTT